>CABFVX010002466.1:17540-31127 GCA_902151425.1 Timema shepardi
CCCCCCCCCCCCTAACTCCCCGTAGTCGATGGCTTAGTGTAATTTGAACGACTCGTTTTCTTCCTAATAACTTGCTCCTACAGAGATTTGAAGCTTAATTCCTATAAAGCTAGCTTTAGGGCTTTTGGCCATGCCTTAGCTCTTATTGAAAACTTTACAAGCTAAAAGAAATGTGTGTTAAAACAACTACCAAGTTTATACAAGTGGGCACCGTGTAAATTAGTATTTACTGTTTACTGAAAATGTGTTACTTTTATCAGTGAGTGAAAATATATACCAAATACGACTCTACGATTAGTATGAATGAATGAATTCGTGTTAGTTGTATGTTTCCATCTTGCTCGCTTTTTTATTTATTTATGTGTTTGTTTTACTCACACTCGTGTTTACGATCAAATGAATGACTATTCACCTCGGTATTTGTTCGGGTCAAAATAATATAGCTAATTAAATGAAAAGTGGCGTGTGTTTTTTTTGTCAGTTCTGAAGCTCTTTTTTTTACTATCTTTTTATTCACCCTTTTGACTTTTCGTTTTATCTCACCAAAACGGTGATATCTTCTGTTATATGTCGGCCAGCAAACAAAATATGTCGCCCCCTAGTGAACTCCTCGATTCTGTCTGTGTATGTACTGTAAATCTAGTAGCTTGTGTACTTCACTTGTTTCAAAAAAGGGCCATACTTATAGTTTTAATCTCGGGAGTCAACCAGTCCCCCAGTATACAACCGTTCAGGTCGAATGGAGGATTGGATAACCTCCGAATGTCAACTATATATACTGTTGAAACTTGAAGAATAATCCCTGCTAGGTTTTTACTTTAATCATTAATATGCGTAATCCGTGTTGGTGGGAACATGGTCTAAATATCAGACTCGCCTAGTTTGGTTTGATGGTGACGGGTAGCTTGAGGTTCAAATTCCAGTCGAATGTACCTATTGTGGTTTTTCCTCTGTGTATCCTCTCTCCCTCCTCCTGTGCAAATGCGGGTACACTCCCCTAGATAATACCCTCCACATCCCTCTCGAATTAACGTAATTATTGCAAGGGTGCTTCACTGGAAAGGTAATCTTATGTTATTAAATGTAAGTTGAAGTTAAGCACAACATTGCTGGGAGTAGGCAGCTGTAAGAACATACGTGTACAACAAGTTGCATACCATTAGGCGGGTACATCATGTGTCGACCTGGTCACATCAGGGTCCGTCGGTTGTTGACGAGCTATCACCCTTAAAACACAAAGCTCGTGGCTGCCCGCCTAATAGTATGCAACTTGTTATACACGTAAGTACTTACAGCTGCCTACTCCCAGCGTTATACCGCTTAACTTCAACTTACATTTAGTAATAAAAGATTACTTTCTTGGACAATTTTTAACTAGTTTTTTTTTTGTTTCTTTATACCTACAGTTGCTGCTGCTTAAGTTTGGGAAATACTTCAGAAACACCCTGTATATTCGTATAACCCGAATGGGTAGTAAGACGCTATGCTAAAATTAAAAAATCAGGTTTGTTAATGAGTAAAGTTTCGGACGGTAGCTAGAAGGAAATGCTCCTTTGTTAGTGTGGAGAGAGGAAGGTAAAATTACAGCGATAAATGATAGGTGGAAAACCATCTCCAAGGTATCCGGTCGAGATTGGCACCCCAAACTTCCCGTCACTAGCTTTCCTGTATATTACAATCCTGAAACCTAAGGCCTCGTGAGCACCGGGGTAGGTTGTAATAACTATTCCTTTCCAATTGGTTCAGTGATAAAGTCTACAGACTAATTATTATTAATGTATACTACGAGACGTACACTAAAATATTTATAGTCTCTTTATCTTACAGATATAAAAGTTACTAGAGCCAATTTCACGTATTCATACGTCAAGTCTTAATATGATCCAACACAAATAATATAATCAAATATTATCAATGTTGACCACTAAAAAATGTTTGTTACCTAAGTGGCTCTTCAACCATCGGTCATGAAAACAAGTCTCCATTATTATGGAGAATACCTTCTTCCGTCTAGTCTGCTTCTCTAATTTGCTTTGAGCCCCCCTCCCGACCTCGTCGCACCTGCAGTTGACTACGGGCGTCTCTGAATCGATGCCACGCTGACGCATTGTACGTGGTGTGAGCTGCGACCCAACCCCTGTTCTCCCCTCACATCACGCCCTCTTGGACGGATGCTGTGGGGGACGTCGCGCTACGGAAACGGCCGAACAACACCCGACATCGCAACACTGCTGGAATCGATCTCTCGTTTCCGTTTGTGTGTATTTTAGCATTTAGCTAAATGAATGATTGAGAGCTCGCTGTAGTAGTAATAGTAGTAACAGTAGTAGTAGTTCCGTTAAAGCGCCGTCTCTATTTGCGGAGGAGTGGGTCTGGGAGGTTTACTACTCGTTGTAACACTAAACACACGAGTTTTCTTAAGGTGACGACTGACTTGAGCTGAGCTTTGTAATGTAATGCTCGCGGCGATTGTTACATTACAAAGCGCGTGATTGGAGCACCGTAATGCGTGTCTCGACAGTAATCCACCACCACCACCCCTCTGCCCAAAATGTCTGGCCTAGAAGTCGTATTTCTGCGTTAATCTTAACAGGATGTCGCTTATTTTTAAGGGGGGGGGGGGAGAGGAAAAGNGAAAAGACAAGAAACTGTGTTGGAAAACTAATATATTTGGGGAAGGGAATGTAAATGGTGGATCTATATTGATGAATATTTTGAAAAATTAAGAAATTAATGATCATTACAAAAATTCTTAGGATCCCACAAAATAGTCCTATCAATATTGTTGGTTTCACTCCATTGTGAGCAAACACTTGCTGTTGATAGCACACAACGCCTCTTCTCTGATCGGCACACCTTTGGCCGTTGTCTTCTGTATACTTTTATCAAAGTCCTTTGCCTAGATTGGTACATTTTATCTGTACGCAATAAGCTATAATGCAATTAAAACACTTAAGTTTATTTTAGTAATTCCGAACAATTAATACAAGTATATTTTCCCCTGCGTCTTATTTCACGTCCGAACTATACACACATTTTAATTACGCTATTCGGGTAATCACCAGTAAGACAGAATTTATTGGAAATGCGCACGTGCGTGCAATGGAGGATGTGAGCCATACATTTAGTTGGTGTATTCACTGATTCAGGTAAAAAAGTAACATAATCTATTACTTTATTAGTCCATTCCTATTTTACTTTGTCACACATCTCAGAGAGGAAAATATTGTGATAGTAATAAAAAAAATCAGACTTGAGATGTCGATAAATGTCCACGTTTCCTAACCCTTAGAAAAAGAAATATGGTTTTACCGATACCGTCTGTCTACCTCGGACTAGAGCCAAAACGACTTTAGCGATCGGGCTAAAACTTGGTATTCTTATGAGGTCACCCCCACCCCCCAGGGTGTTTTGTAATTAAATATCCTACCATAAAATTAAGGGTGGCTTACTTAAGGGTAAAAAGGGATAAAATCCATTTTCTAAAAATGAGCCTTAACGATTTGTATTAAATTTTGTATCCAGGCATTGTTTACCATTGCAAACAAAACGACAATTCTCGTTTTCCCAGGAACTCGACTTTATGGGCACCTTACTTGGGGAAAATTTCCAATTTAGATCATTTCTCCGCATATATTTGAGATACAAAATAACTTAGCATTGTAAAGTTAAATTGCTGTTTAAACTAAACAAATTGTATTCAGGAATAAAATTTTATTGAACCAATAGTTTCTCAGCTACAAGCAAACATATAATATATCATTTATTTATTTATATTTTTTGGTGTAGAGAAATATATAATTTAATGTTCTGCTCTTTGGTGTAACAGTGTATAGTACTACATTTGTGTTGTTTGGTTGAGTGTTTCTGCAACAGTGTATATTATTCTTTTTAATAAATGTTACTAGTTTTTAGTAAATTTCTCTATTTTAAGATTAAAGGGAGAGAAAGACTGTACAGTGCACCTTATAATTTATTTTTAAGAAACTGCATTTTTGATTATTTACAACAAAAAATATAATTTAAACCCCACTGTTAGAATTCATTTTGTAATACAATGTATACCGGGTTGAATATTTTTATAGTTTTATTCCTTTAGATCCACCGCCACAAGGTAGTAAGTATGATGAATAATTTACTAAATTATCTATTCCTCGTTGACCAGGTGGTCTAGTGGTAAGATGTCAGACTTCTGTGTTGGGGGTCCGGAGTTCAATCCTTTGTCCCGGCACAGATTTATCTGATCGCCCAAACCTTCCTTCACCTCTGACAAGACGTGTATTAATCACAACTTGTGAATGTGGGGAATGCCCAGGCCTCCACCGTGGTTCGGATCCCCACGTTAAACTGTAGGTCCTCCATTTCATCTCACAATCACCCTACCACTACACATTAGCGTAAGTGCGTGTAACCCGAACGGGTAGTAAGACGCGGTGCTAACAATAGCTGTTAAAGTTAGTATTTCACTTAGGCAGATCGTAACTTAAGTCTCGCGAGATTCTTTGCGTTTAACTTTGATATTAAATGTGAGCGAATGTGAGTCATATGTTAAGAATACTTTCTTTGGAATGTTCTCAAACTTTCACATTGAGCAGGGGTCTTCAATCTTTTTATGTTCCAGTGCCAAAGTTTTTGTCCCTAGTTGATTCGCGGGCCGCAATTCTGTATCGATAACATTAGAATTAAATAAATATGAAAATATGTTTATCAGCTCTTTCTAATAATACGCTTATACTCTCACTAGATATTAAGATTTTTCGTGAAGTATGTTCTCTGTTGTTTCATTGTAGGGGGTGGCGCGATTTGTCTTGTCTACTAGAGTTGTCATATGCCGGTTCAAAGTATTATTATTATTAGCATGGCGTCCTACTACCCGTTAGAGTTCGGGAAGGAAGGATTTGGTAATCAGATAAATCTGTGCCGGTACAGAGGATTGAACCACGGACCCCAACACAGAAATTTGACACCTTATCCTTAGACCGTCAGATCACCTGTTCAAAGTACATTTGCATTAAATCGTAATACCTTTATTCACGCAAAAAGCAAAAAGTGTTTATAGAAAACTTGAAATACGTATTTATTTATCTGTATTTGAATTATTATTTTTTCTCGTTGAGTAATTTAATATTTTTCATGAGCCAGCGGGCCGCAAAAAAAAAATGTTATCACGGGCCATGGATTGAAAACTCCTGATATACAGTGTAAAAACTGGTCAGATAATATCTGGATACTTTAAAGCTGTGGGAGAGGGTGCTTCAGAAACAAGGGATCCAGGGATCACATCGCTGCATCACTAATAAGTTTGGAGCATGTCAAGTTGTATATTATTGTCTTCAGTTTTTATGCTTCTTATCAAGACCACCCGCCTCAGTGGCGTAGATAGCTAATGCACTATTTTCGTGTTGAGCTAGACTGCTGAGGACGGGGAGATCGAGGTTCGAATCTCGGTTCGGTTGAACTGAGGGTGGTTTTTCTTAAATTATTTTCCACTCTCCATCCACGCAAATGTGGGTTCACTTTCTTTATATTAAACCTTCCCGATTCCTAACCCATTAACGTAATTAGTACCCGAATGAGTAGTAATACGCGGTGCTGCAAAAAAAAAAAGATTAACGTGTAAATCAAGACTATCGATTTTATTAACAGTGTGTAAATTCGTCTGCACATTATATTTTCTCCATTTTCAAATAACCTTTAGTAGAATTTTAAATGACCGATTAAAATTATACTAAATTTAGGATCATTGTTCATACGCCAAAATCCCTTATTAGCTATTGTCACTTTCGACCCTGTTTCGCTTTAGAAAGTTGTTAAATGAATGTAATTACCGTCTGACAATATTATCTAGCCTGCCTATATATATTATGTTGTTTTTTTTAAAGATTCGTTCAATTTTGATTTGACTAAAACGCACGTAGAATATTCAATATCGCCAACATTATTTTTGTGAAAAAAAAAAAATCCTACCAATTTGTATCATCATGAACTAACAGTCACTGGTAGTGAAATATATCATTGTGCTATCTTCCTTGTTTGCTTTAAATTCATAACACACATATCCGGTATTAAATCCTTGCTATTATGGATTGATGGAATTATCAATGGCGCGTTTAAAAGTGAATTTTTGATACAAAATATATATGATTATAAACAGAAATAAAGATAAAATACATTTCGATTATCAGCATAAAATATTAAAATGTGTTTTGGTTATTTTCATCTACACCTTTCTATTCCCATATATGTGATTAATGGATGGTTTAAAGATGTTATTATTATGTGATAACAACAAAAACTTTATCTTTGAATTTGGCCTTTATTTGGATTTTCACGTTACAAGCTTCATTTCAACTTCACTTCACTTCACTTTAAATAAGTGACATCCCACAAACCTATAATTTTGTATCACCCGTATAGTAACAAAAAACAACTTTGAGTTAAATAAAACCACAATAAAAAGCTACATTAACATGGTACAATTTGGTTTCCCACTTCGGTAGGCACGCGAAATAAACGTCAAGTTCCAGACGCTGGTTTTCCGGTAGTAGATATATTGGTATTCGAATCCTGGTTGGGTATACTGAGGGAGATTTTTGATTTATTGATTGATCAACTCTCTCCCTACNGCAAATGTGAGTACATTTTGTTTAAATTCGTCTTAATCGTCACTCCATTTGTTTAGTAATATTATGATAACTCAAAGTCAATGTCGTTGGGGTGTTTTTTTTTGTTTTGTTTTTTTCAAATATTACATCATAATATCTGGGTTTTGAGAATAGGAGTTTATTTATTGAAGATGTTTATAAAACAAAACTAAAACATAGAATGGAAAATAATATAAACCGAGATTAAACATTTGAGCTCGCTCTGAATTTCTTAGCGATAAGTCCTTGAATTAAAACGCAGATAATAGATGCTACAATTTTAACTTGTCTATCGGGCATTATAATTAATTTCAACCCAATTATACATTTTGGCACTTAAATCTGATTCAACTCGATAGTACATTTTTAAATAATATTTGTATGTAGCTTAAAACGACACAAAACCAAAACAAATCATTGGCTTGTTAAAAAATTCTAAGCATAGTCTATGATTAGATCACTAAATTAATTAGTCACTTTGAAATTAAAATATGGCATGCATAATGGTGCGATTATACTTTTGTGATAAACACGAAATATAGCTTTTTATGAACTGGCTGTTAATCTTTAATGACAAATGTTTATTTAACTTAAAGTCGTGACTTTAAATTTAAAATACATTATTGGCTGATAGCAATTTATTTGTTTAACAAAACTAACAAAAAAATCTGTCAAAGTAGAAATTGAGGTCGGGACTTATTTTTACTTTCTCACTGCCTTACATGTAGAGAAAGTATTGTGATAGTCAAAAAAATCTAACTCCAGATTTTAATTAATGTTGACGTTTCATGATCCCCCGAACCATAAAAAGTTATTTTTGCAATGCTGTGTGTCTGTTTAACCCTAAAATTAAGAGTAGTTTACTAAAGGGTGAAGACAGAAAAAAATCTTATTTTCTCAAAATCAGCTCTAATGATTTTGATTAAATTTTATTTCTAAGTATTGATCAATATCACAAACAAAATGGCTACGCTCAATTTTTCGTCAAAATGACTTTAAAGATTTCGTACAGATGCTTAAATTCTAAATTTTTATCATATCTTTGTCGCTCTTTGAGATATGAAATTACTTATCATCGTAAATATGTAGGTCTAGTTATATTAAAAGATATTTTATTTTAAATACATTTTTATAAAACCAAGGTGACCTGGCGGTCTAGGGGTAAGGTGTCAGACTTCTATGCTGGCGGCCGGGGTTCGATCCCCGGTCCCAGCAAAGATTTATCTGATTACCAAACCCTTCCTTCACCTCTGACAAGACATCTTGTGAATGTGAGGAATGCCAGGCCTCCACCGTGGTTCGGATTCCACGTTAAACTGTAGGTCCTTCATTTCATCTCACAATCATTCTACCATTACACATTAGCGTAAGTGCGTATAACCCGAACGGATAGTAAGACGCGGTGCTAATAATAATAATAATTATAAAACCAACAGTTTCTGAGAGATTGGCAAATATTTTAATACTATTCGGGAGCTTTAGTTGTAAAGAGATACTACTTAAGTTTTAACACATTAATTATCTAATGCCATAGAGTAAGTAAATAAGTAAATCTCTCATTATTATTATTTATCACCGCGTCTTACTACCCGTTCGGGTTATACGCTTTAAGTACTAATTATGCTAATGAATTGGGAAGGATGAATTAGAGGAAGTGAACCCGCATTTGCGTGGAGGGGGAGCGGAAAACCATTTAGGAAAAACCGCCCCCATTTGACCCGACCGAGATTCTAACCTTGATCTCCCCGTCCTCAGCGGTTGAGCTCAACACGACTAGCGCGTTAGCCAACTACGCCACCGAGGCGGCTAAAGTCTCTCAAATAGTGTATGTTCTTTTTCCTTTAACCTCTTAGGGGAAATGTTTTTACACCAATGATCTATCTCTATCATTTTAGACTCAATAATCAATAGTTACCTATTTTATTGATCAACATTTTTAAATGAGGAATTTAATAGCAATGCGATGACATGAAGATGTGCAACCCCCATTAAAATTTCGAAACCGGAAGTTGAAATTTTAATACGAAGTGGTGACTATTTTGGACCCAATAGCGACCCTTTTTTATTGGTTCAAATATACAAATGAGAACTTAATTCCTTAAAAAATTAAATTTTAAACCCGCGAGTCAATTTTTTTATTGTTTTTTTTACCTATAGCGTAATTTTTGCTCGGGCCAGCTATTATATATTATTTCGTTTCACATTATATTGCGAGTTTTGAATAAATATCTCCATTTTTAGACAACGGAACGAGAATGTCAGTGCGGATTTCCGTACCATTTTCTTAAATTATTAATTTGTTATTAATGGAATTTCCTAAACATAATGTGTCAATCCTAGAAAATTAAAACACTAGAGATCAGGAAAAATATGTCATGAAGTTATTCATTGGCACGAAGCTGAAACTTTGAAATTCATTTAAATTATATTCACAAGTGTAACAAAACTATTTATTTATATCAGGGCATAAAACGAGGACACATAAATTGTATTTTATAAATACCTAAAATCTTCTTTTGTAAAATCATGCATTGCCCTGTGTCACCAAACAAGCACAGCCGTTTATAAACAATTTGCTAACTAGGTTTCCAGGTTTATAGGCTCAATTAAATGACTAGGAACGTTTGTTTGGTCACAGGCCTAAATTAATTTTCTTATTTTTCTATAAAATATTCTTTGAAACAGAACGGTATTATTAAAAGGGTATTAGTGGGTGTGTAATATTGAGTATTTTTTTCTTAAACCTAGTTAGATTGTGTGTTTAGAAAATTTTCTTTGAATAACCAACTAATAATCAGCTCTTGGAAAATAAATAGAATCTGTTACATTTCTAAATACATTTGTTCGCTCACGTGCCTAAATAAAAGCTTCATTAGTCTATAAAATTGTCCTTTAAGAAAATATTGGTTCTATTCGTGGCGTGTTAGTTTGGTGTGTAATATTGGGTATACTCATTAAATAATTAACTTTTCGTATTATGTTGTTCTATAAAACTTAGGGCAGGAATTCTCCTCCCCCCCTCTTTTACAATCCCCCATGCTCCCCAATTGAACACCTCGGAGGGGGAAAAGGTTGAAACGAGTATGGTTTGATAGTCCCCACTATATCGGGGAGGGGGAGAAGTTTGTAACGAGTATGGTTTGATAGTCCCCACTATATCGGGGAGGCTGACTCACCAGTGCAGAGATAAGACAGTAATGTAGGTCCTTGTGTACCCCTGCGACCCGGTCACCCACTGTTCACTGGCACTGGGTCCCCGCCGGCCGGGGATTGCTCCTGTTTCCTAGCAACCCTGCACGCACGCAGGCGTCGCGTTGCGTAGCGACCGGGCGCACGTGGGACGCTCGTCCCTCCATACATCACCGGGCGTCGGAGAGACCTCGGGGCTCCGCGTTGTGACCAACCAACTCACCTATGAGAGACTTTGGTTCGAATCTCGGAGAGTTTCTTAGGGAAATGGGAGGAACAGATAAAAGCTAGTGTATGGATGAGAGGAATACTGGTGGATGGACAGAGGGAGATGGAGGCATTTTACTAAACTAACCCGACCTACAGGCTGGATTACAGTTCATGATTATTGATTTACCTGAAGATACAATAGAAACCCCCTCATGAAAGGGAAAAGTGCATTCAGTTTGGATTGAACCTACGTCCTCCGAGTCAAAAGTGCAAACCACTACATCAACCTTGTAGATCAGCCGTGTCTAACTAGTTTGAACTTAAGGGCCATATTGGAAATGTAAAAACACTCAAAGGGCTGCATTAAAAAAATCCAATATATTAATTATATTAAGTAAAAATAAAACTTTGACTTAGTATACTTTTTCATTACAAAGAGAAAACTAAGATGTAAAACAATAGTATTCAACCTCTAATTTTGATTAATAAGAATTTTTTTTTAAACTAGACGCCTTGTGAAAGTATTTGAATTTGATGCAATAAAATATGACAAAGTATAACATTCCCTAATGGTGTCGGTCTATCAAAAGGTCCACGGGCCTCAAGTTTGACACACCCGCTTAGCATTATAGTGAGTTAACTACTAGTGTATTCCCAGGCACTAATGTCCCATTCTCGTTAAGGTCCGTTAATGTCCTGTGAACATCGTAACAACTGTTTGATTTGCCCGCTTCGGTGAACCGTGGTCTAACGCGCTACTCTCGTGTTGGACTGAACTGACGAAGACTGGGAGATCACGGTTCGATCTTGGTCAGATGCACTGAGAGTGGTTTTCCTCCCTCCCCCCCCCCCCAAATGGTTTCCTAAGTGGACAGTTTTTTTATATATATTATATATTTACAGATAACTTATTTATTTTTGTTGTGATTAGACTAGATGAGTAATTATGTATGATTGTGTCATACCATTTATTATTCCTTGTGAGTCTGTCAAATAAAATTTCAATCATGTCAAAAACTTTTAGAATTGTTTTTTTATAAACCCTGTATAATTAAACACATTTTAATTTTACTTCACATTATTTTAATTTATGAGAATATTTAATTTTCAATTTATCTTCCCGGTCAGTTAGCTTAATACATTTTGTGTTATTTGGCCAACGTTGTTATCTAAAATAAGTATCATTGAAATAGACAAGTGAACCAAAATATGTTATCTAGCAACAAATAGCATCAGTGGTAATCAAATCACGAATGTATGGAAATCAGCAATTGTGTACTCTCAACGCAAACTTTATATATTCTGTAAAATCAGCAAAAAAGAGTAATCGAGACTAATTTGATTTTATGCCTATGTTGTAATTAGTGCATTAGCGGTTAATCTCCTGTGACTTTGTTGTCGCTATTTTCAATGAGAGAGCATTAACGTGGTAATTCCTACAAGTCAATTAGCTCACTGTTTGGCTTCGGATACGGAACAAGCAAATCATTAAGTATATCGTGTGTGGGATCAATTCAATTGATTGCGATACAACTATCGGTATGCATGGCTCATAACTTGGCATAAACAGGCATATTGAGTAAAACCTTTGAGGCACTTTTTTTTTCTTTCTCCGAGTTACCCAACACCAATATATCAAGTGTATTGTACAGTGGTTTTCTTTTAATTCGGTAACAAATTCATATAAACTATGATGTTATCTATCACATTTACATTAATGCGCCATAAAGTTTCTACCATTTTAAACTGGTTCGTCCAGCACTTTCCGCACCTAAAAGTGCAACTTTATTGTGAACAGACTGTAAACGGTTGTGGGGAGTGTCGTAATTATTTCGTGATACCACGGCCAGCGCGTTGGTTTGGCAAATTACACGGTTAATGTTTTGCGTGTTCAGTTCCATTTAAACCTAAACCAGTATTTATCGTTTTGGTTATTTCGATTAAGAATTAAATGTGACTGTGTATCCATATATACACTTCGAGTTCTAGAAATAACACATGCACACAAAAAAAACAGGTTTATTTTACTATCCAATATTAAATTTAATAAATCAGGCTAATTAGATGGATTTTAATAGTCAAGTGAAATATTTTCTAAACGTGTATTAAAGTGGTTTTGTTTTGTTTCGAAAGACAATATTATTCTAATGGATTAAATATGTTATGGGTCGCGCGTGCATCTGCAACCCGCTTCGTTGGCCGCGTAGTCTAACGTGCTACTCTCATGTTGGGCTAGACTGCCGAAGATGGGGAGATCGAGGTTCGAATCTCGGTAGGGTGCGCTGAGGGTGGTTTATGTAAAACTATTTTCCATTCTACATCCACGATAATGCGGGTACACTTCCTCTATATTAAATTTTTATAATCCCTAATCCATTAGTGTAATTAGTACATAGACGTATAACCTGAAATGATGGTAAGACGCGGTGCTAAAAAAAAATAATTCCGATACTGATGTTGCCTTTTTATACGAGTATCGCTTGCCTGATCAATATTCTAATAAACAAACTTAGTAGGAGCAAAATGGTCAAGATATAACATATACAGCCCAATTTTATAAGATCTTATTTAAAAAATACGAGCATTATTTTTCGAACAACATTGATAACATGTTAATAAATCATTTGTGCTATTTTATAGTTATTGATAATATATATCAAAAGGGATATCTGCAGGATCACACGTAATGACGTATAAATATATTAAAGCAGGCCTAGTAACTTCTATTATCTGTCAGATAAGACACTTCCTACGAAAAGGAAACTGTAGCTAGTCTAGCAACCAGTGGTGTGTCTTGTTGAAAGGGTAAACTAAGTTTGTTTAAACTGTACTTGTGAATTGTTATCATCAATCATAAGAACAATAATTGGCCAGGTAACAACTAAAAGATATTCCCAAATGAGTACTATTGTACTATTGGCCAAATGAGGAGCGAGTGGGAGATTACAAATCAAAGGTACTGTTTTAAGGTGCTCTGCTCTCAAAATGACAATACTCCCCATTCCTGCTCATCTATAACTCTCTTTTAAGGTGGGGATCTACGGGACGCGAAAAAAGACAAGTGTTTTTGCAGTTTTTATGTAAAAAAAACAAACATTTTTTTGTCAAAATAAACCCAATATTGCTTTGTACAAATAAAGAGTTTAATTTTCTTCACGTGTTGTTATCAACAGCTGTCAAAGTTGTCCTGGAATTTAATGACAACTTATTCTCTTCATTTATAAAGTTTTTTTTATCTAATGCCCCTATGATCATTACAGATAAACAACAACAGACTGTTGATACCACCATGTGAAGAAAATTAAACTATATTCGTATAGAAGCAATATTTGATTAATTTGACCAAAAATATTTTTTGTTTTAACAACTGGGAGGGGGAAGATATTTTTTTTTCGTTCCTTACATCCCCACCTTAAACCTCTCTGCTGGTTGTATCGTCCAAGACTTCACTATTGCAAAAGACTATTGTTGATAACGTGAGGATCGTTGTTCAAATCCCGGTTGGGTATATTGAGGATCCCCCCCCCCCCCCCCCCCCCCTCCA
>CABFVX010002466.1:57669-75115 GCA_902151425.1 Timema shepardi
GGGGGGGGGGGGGAGGAAGTAAAGCTGTCGGTACCATGTCGATTGTGGCATGTAAAAGAACCCTGTAAGGTATGTGAAAATAGATCTACAGGTAAAATTGTAAGGTGGTTTCGCTCTCACTCATAGAAATTCTTGTGCGCTGATATAATCATTCGGTTCAGAAATTGCATGTTAAATGCCTCAAATAAATATAAGGAAATTTTAAGTGGTATTTTTTTTTTAGAAACGTCATGTGGTGTGTGTAAAATTAATTTATTTTAAAATAAACCCCAATTGAAATGTTTTATAAGAAAAAAAAAGTCTTTAAGTTTTTCCATTGAGACAGGAAGGTGATTAAATTGAGTCTACTATTGTATTTTATATTTATCTACACTCTTTGTTTTCACACTTACTTTGGATAGTGAAATTAAACATTATTTTGATATCATTGACGTGATGTTTACTCATGACATGGTACGCATTCTAAAATATAAACTATTCATAAAACATGTGTACTGTAGTAATTTATTTCACAATAAAACTAAAAGTTTCGACAGTTTGTTGAGGTTTATGTGGGGACCACATGTAGATTTTAAATGCTATGTCATGCGTTTGAATCTAGATTTTTTGGGGGGAGGGGAGGAACAATACCATTTTTTTTATTCTTTTCATCCTCAACCCCTTTCCTTTTTTTTTCGAATAAAACTAGAACTGATGTTTGTCAACAGCAAATAGCATGATTTACTTTATAATATCAGTTCTGTGGCCGGTGGATATTTATTAGCTGTTTGCTGCCGCATCACATGTAATTGATACCGACCATGAAATAGACACCGTCCTATATGTTTCGCGCGTGAGTGAGAATATGAGTTTGAAAGCTAATTGTCCCAAACAGTGGCGTAGATAGGATATACTCTGGGGGAGGAGGGTTTCATATTTAAAAAAAAGATTTATCTTTGAATGAAATTTTGACTAAAATGTGACTTTATGACGAAATAAAAATATAATCTGATTGTTATCGATCAAGTTTTTAAGAAATATTATTTTTATTTTTAAAAATGTTTTATAGTCCTGACCTCTATATCTGGTTTAATTCATTCGATACGTGACGAGTTGTAAATCTAGTATAATTGTTACGGCATACAATCCATTGAATGGTTCGCACTATCTGCTAGCAGTTCTATTCTTCAATTCACGCTCTACACACTATATCACTGGTTCCTAACCGATGTTCGGTGAACTGGTTACAAGTGTTCCGCCGGTGAAAGATATCGCATGACAATAGTTCTGAGTGATGTCAGCTACTTTGTTTCTAAAAACTGAAAAATGCTACTCCCGTTGACGTCTAAACCAATGGAACAACATATTCTTTAAATTGAAAAAAAAATGACACCTGGACACAGTTGTTCCGCCAATTTTTCTTGTGATCAAAAGTGTCCCGTGACTTCCAAAGGGTTAAGGATCACTGCTTTATATCAAGGTCAGTCACACTACCACAAAAAGCGCTTTCTTGACGTGGAGAAGAACTGAATTGAGATACGACCATTAAAATTTTACTGCAGAGTTTAAACAAATATATAATTATAAGCTATACATAGTGAATCAATTATGTCATATCATTACAGTTCACGAGCTATATGATGCTTTATGCTTTTTCCGTTCTTTATTAAGGTAAAGTAATTATTATATGGGGCTGAAATTTAAAATAACTGGACATTCATTTATGATAAATGTCACTGTGTACTTGTTTTTCGGGCAAACATTTTTCTATAGTAGTTTACTGATAACCGATTCATTAGAATTTTGCTCCAAACTATAGTAGACTATATGAGAACATATACACAATCCTGTCGTACCATTTATTTTACTTTGTTGTTGTTAAATATTCATTTATATGATTCATTTAATTCGTCACCTTACACTAAAAGAATGTGTAAGTCTAAGTTACTTTGCTGAAAACATTTGAGTGGAAGCGTAAATTAGCCAAAATTTACTCTAGGTCGACTATTTTATCTAACGGTTATCAAAATTAATATTATATAGCAACATTAATGGCTTCAGACAGTATACTTTGGCTTGTGAATAGCTGACAGAAAAGGAAGGCTCTCTATAAATATCTCAACTATAGTTGGATTTATATTATCTAAACAGATCTTAATGGCTAACCGGACGAACATCGTGAAAATATCAAATAGATCGTTTGCCAACTTGATCAATACAATCATAAATTAAACATTATTTTTAATATTTGCCATTAGTCAAGTCTTCTATTTTCATAATACTATCAAATTAATAAAAACAAATTAAAGAAAATTCTTCATGTTGACGAAAACTTTTGATATTATTTGTGTTTAATCTTCTAGGTTTTTATAATCCTGTTCCCGAGTTAAATTCATAAAATGTGTTAGTTTATCCCAGATTTATGTTAGTCTCATTTTCCCACTCTTGAGCAATAGCCTACATTTATTTAGTCCTTTTGTTCGTCTGGCCTCTCTCGAATCGCGATTAAGGAATTAATTGGAGCCCCTCCTTGAAAATGGTTCCCCTCCTCCTCCTGACCACTGTGCCTGTGCATCTGTCGGTCATTAGATCAGACACACACTCTCTCTCTCTCTCATCAGTTCGTTCGTATCACAAGTAATTCCTGTAATGCTCTTGATGAGGATTAGTTTTGGAGGATCCTCCCCCCTCGGTCGGTGTGAGAGGCGATGAATGTCATTAGTGTAAGGTTAGTCGTGTCTGACTCTGTGTCCCGGACGAGGATCCGCAGCGTCCAGGCAGTAAGGCGCGATCAATAGCGGCGTCATCAATGAATATGTTGGCCGACCCGGCGGCACTGCATGGACACGTGTGTGTGTGTGTGTTTTCTAGTACCCGACACCGCGTTCCTGGCCCGTTTTCCCTCCTCATGTACCAGGCACTTGCCCGGGACTAGGTGCTTGTGTGGAGGAATACCAACCGATGTTAGCGTTCCTCGCAGTTATTCCGGCTCTCGACCTAATTAATGGCCACATTTTTAGTTACTTAACTTTATTATAATTGTGTAGGTCTGCGTTTTAACATAAGGTGATTAACGTCTTAATTTAAGGATATCAGTTTATTTTTAATTATTAATGTTGAATGTGTACCTGCATTTGCGGGGAGGGATGGTGGAAACCCATTTAGGAACAACCTTCCCCCCTTCTCTTTCCAAAAGGCTGATCTCCCAGCTATCGGTAGTCCAATCGATTGTGAGAGTGACGCGGGTACCGGTGTTGATGAGGGTAAATAAGAGATAATACACCAGCATTTGCTCGGGAGAAGGATTCAATATCGGTTTCTAAATTTTATTTTAATTCAATATTGACTTTTTAATCATTAAAACCTACACAAACACAAGATAAAACTAGCTCAAAAATCTATATTTCAAGTTTGAAAAGGACTTTGCTTTCATTTAGTTTCTTGGCTATGTTTAATCGATTTTTGCAGCCCTGATGTAAAACTGATATGTCAAAATACTTCCAATATTATAATCTAAATAGGCCTTTACAAATAAGAATCACCATTAGGGTGGAGAGAGGTTGAGAAAACCATAACAATAAATGACTTTTCAAAAACCACCCTTAGTCCACTGAGCCAAGATTCGAACCTTTGCCTCCTCGTCAACAACTATCGAGAGCTTATCATAACTTGAAGTATCCATCCAATTGTTTGTGTGTGTGGGTGTGTGTGGGCGTGTGTGGGTGTGTGCTGCCGCATGAAATGATGATTTGAAGGCAGACAGGAGAAGGTAGGGCCTAACCAGCGCACGTGTCTTCTCGAATAAGACGCCTCCATCCCGGCTGATAGAACTGTCACATCAATATCGCTCAAACAGGCCACTTGACGGCAATGTTATGGCGTCCTGAAGGAAGACTTATCCGGCTGCCGGGAGCAACAGAATTGCCTCATTAAAACGTAATGGTATTGCCGCGTATTTCCTCACCCGCTGCTTGACTTGGTGTTATCTCTGGGCGTGCGTGTGTGCGTGTCCTTATCGCCGTGCAACTTGTTCATCTTCGTCCTCTCTTGTCATTTGATGTGTTACCTCCCTGTCTTGTCTCGACTTTGTTTCTTACAGCTTGGCTTTTCGTTGTTTTTTTGTTTTGTTTTTTCAAGTCTTCTTGGTATTCTTAATTTTCTTTAAAACGTTGTGAACATCCAGGTGTTCAAATAATTATTTACAATTTTTTTTTTTAGCGCCACGTCTTACTGCCCGTTTGGGTTGTACGTTTGTATACTAATTAGGGATTAGGAAGGTTATGTTTATAGGAAGTGTACCAGAATTTCGCGTGTAGGCTGAGTGGGAAAACCATTTTGGGAAAAAAACTCAACACACCCGACCGAGATTCGAACCTTGATCTCCCCGTCATCGTTAGTTTAGTCCACTGCGAGAGTAGCGCGTTAGACCATGTGGCCACCGAAGCGGGTATTTACAAATTATTTTGTTTGTTATGATCATTATGTTTGGAAAATTGACGTTATAACTATTAAAAAACTAACCCTTTTTCACACCAAAAACCCTTCAAAATTATGCTAAATAAAATAATATTTTTTTAAAAAAATCTGTGCATTACGTCCTAATACTCTTTTAGGTTATCTGCATATTAATACTTATTGAGAAGGAATGTATAAAGTATCATTTAGAAAAAAGTGTGCCTGCATTTGCATAGAGGTGATTGGAGAAAAAAAAATCACCTCGGTAAATTCGACCAGGATGTGAAAACCATCCCGACCGTCAGCAGCAGATAAACCATTTTATGTGTTCCCACTGGTGTGGGCGAAAATAACAATTAAATGTATACTAACTGTTTATTTTAGTGTACTTCTTAGTAACATTAAATTAAATGTTTTTCTTTGACTGGTTTCGAGTTTCCAAGTAAATGTTAAACAAAATAAGTTACACTGATTCGCTACATCCTTAGATGTGCCCCGTAAACTTTTTGAATGATCTATAATAAATTGTAAGTCAAATTTGAAATGTGTATCACTGTATCCGTAGGTTGGCACAAAATAACACCGATTTTCTATATTAAAACTTTTATCGAAGTATCGTTGGGTGTACTCTACTCGAAAACGAGATTTAAATTTCTCTATTAAACAGACCAAACGGGCCCATCTACTGGAGCCCCCCCTCGTCAAAGGGTCGTAAATGTTTTATACTCGCCATCAAATGTTGCCCACTTGATAAATCTAACCTTTTAGCTGTCCATTCAACATTCACTACATTTGTTTGAACCTTCATTCACCTACCGCCCCCCACAGGTAAAGATCAACATTGTTCGTTCAACTTTATCACTGACGCTATACTCATCGTGTTACCCCCAACCACCCCTCTTTTTTACACACACACACACACACATACTCTTTCCTGCCCGATCAGCTAATCCATCACTGCTAATCGCAGTAGGGTACTCCGTATTTTAGTCTTTGCTAAAACCCCACCATTGTCCGTGCGGTACACTGGGCAGTGAATGATTTCACAATCGGTATCCCTTCCAATTTTTTTTATATTTTTTTTTCTCTCGAATGGGGCTTTATGTAATTTGTTCTTGTCGTTGATGTGATAAGTTTGTTCTATACGCCTACTTTCTAAAAACAAATCAAAAAAAGTAAATGTCGTTAATACTTAGTAAAAATTTATTAAATGCAAATAATAGGCCTACATAAAAGGTTAGGCGTTACACGCGTTAGATAAAGGTTTTATATCATTATTATTAGCACCGCGTCTTACTACCCGTTCGGGTTGTACGCACTTACGCTAATGTGTAAGTGTAGGGTGATTGTGAGATGAAATGGAGGACCTACAGTTTAACGTGGGATCCGAACCACGGTGGAGGCCTGGCATTCCACACATTACACAAGTTGTGATTAATACACGTCTTGTCATAGGTGAAGGAAGGGTTTGGTAATCAGATAAATCTGTGCCGGGACCGGGGTGATGGAGGTTTTAGCCAGAGTAAAAATCATAATATAAATATATTTGAAAATTTACACTTGAACACGGAACTGAACATTAGACCTATATTGTTTTAATCTAGGTCTGCTATAAAACTATATAGCTCAATGGCTTAAGAGCTGCGTCCTACTAAGCCAAGTGTCCCTAGTTCGATAAGTATGTCTGGGTGTTATTTTTCTACTGAATTGATTATGTAAAATATTTTAGTTTGTTTGGTTGTAAAGAAAGAGAAGAAGAAATAAAATATACTTTATAAATTATACACGTTTGAAGATTTAAGTCCAATGTAGATTTTTTTAGGCACTATTATGTATGTTGTATAGTTTATAAGGGACAAATAAGAGATGTACACCAAATTAAAA
Source organism: Timema shepardi (assembly GCA_902151425.1). Classification (NCBI taxonomy): domain Eukaryota; kingdom Metazoa; phylum Arthropoda; class Insecta; order Phasmatodea; family Timematidae; genus Timema; species Timema shepardi. The sequence continues at coordinate 63,988 of CABFVX010002466.1, forward strand.
AATCAATCAATAAAAGGTATGTTTTCCCTTAAAAACTTTACCACTCACTCCTTTACCTAAAAATGGAGCCACTTGCTTACAGCCTGGAGATTGGAAGGGGGGTTCACCTTTTATGATTTCATGTAGGAAAATATTATTTACAAAATATGAAAAGTGAACAATAAATAGAATCGTGTTTTTGAGTTTTGAATTTAAAGACTTTTCTGATTATCTGGTGTGTATTTGTTATATATACATTAGGATCCCCATATCCGCGGGTAATACGTTCCCAGATCTACAACGGATAGTACCGAACTATTATACAACGGGATATTAATTTATTATTATTATTATTTTAGCACCGCGTCTTACTAACCGTTCGGGTTAGACGCTTAAGTACTAATTACGCTAATGGATTAGGAATTTAGAAGGTTGAAGTTAGAGGAAGTGAAACCGCATTTGCGTTGAGAGATAGAGTTGAAAATAATTTAGGGAAAACCACCCTCATTTCACCCAACTGAGATTATAACCTTGATCTCCCCGCCCTTGGCAGTCTAGCTCAACGCGATACCAGCGCGTTAGCTAATTACGCCACCGAGGCGGGTTTTATTCATGTAACATACGTAAAATACGATAAAGTTTCATTGATAAACTATTCACAGTAAGACATTACCGACATTAAATAAAGTAATAATAATATGCACTGTACACTACAGTGTACTTACTATTCTACATTCTTCTTGTTGCTACGATCACTGATGATAATGATGATGATGATGATATGATAGCACAATTCCCACTATGAGGAGATGAAGTGGGGTGATGGTGTAGCCACTGTGGCTTATAAACCATTTGTTCCTTTAATTAAAAATAAATAAAATTGTGCAGCGGTAAACCGCGGATACCGAGGCCCTACTGTATTTTCATCTCCTAATTTCCCAGATCTCCATCTTAAAGAAATTACTTACTTATCTATCCTACACTATTAGGTTCATAAATAAAAATTCAGATAAAAGTATTATATCCTTAATAGTCCCAAAACTTTGCAATGATACGTATTTTCTTGTCTCAAATAGTTACGGAGGTATGCCAAAAACACATAAAAATTATGTTAAGACCTTACCCTCATCCATACCAAAACATTTTCCCTGGAAAATGTGATTGGCCATTTTCTCTTTAATGTCTGTAGTGTTAAACCACGCCTGAATATGATTTTCTATTTTCTAAAACTCGCTAAAAAGATACAAATATTACGACAAAATATTACCTAATCTCATATATAACTTTCAAATTTATAAAAATCAGCATTCTTGTTAATTCCCTCAATCAAGTTTGCACTGTTATCTAAAATGGTAAATACCCTTCAGATAAACATTTTAAACAAAATTGTAAAGGCAATTTTCAAAAAACTTCAAATTTTTAAAAATCATAAATATCTACAGACTACTCTTTTATGACTTATTAAAAAACCTCTTAAACACTCCCTAGATATCCAATTTGAACTCTAACGTTTTAAACCTTTTATAAAATAGGTTTTAAGTAAACTACCCTTAATTTTAGGGCTCTATCAAATTCACTATTTTTCCTCGATGTATGATCGCCCCTATTTATTCTTTGGCACTAGGAACTCAATTTTCACTACCACACTTAACAAAAGTACGCCACCTATTTCTATCCTGAGCTAGTTCTATCCAGTTCATCTCAATACAACCTATGCTTATCTTGATATAATGTTGCCCAGTCCAACTCATTACACACTATCCCTATCTTGATCTAGTTATATCCAACCCACCTCATTACACCCTATCCCTATCTTGAGCTAGCTATATCCAGTCGAACCTAACACACACTATCCTTATCTTGAGTTAGTTCTTTCCAGTCCACATTGCGTGGTTACCCTGGGCAACTCCGGGTACTTCTGCTAATCCAATATAATCTCAAGGCCGAAAATGTTTACGATTACAATACATTTTCAATGAAAAAGTCATAGAAAACTCACAAACTTTAATTAATTAATGAGAAAAGTGATCCTTATAGCTATTAAAACATATTTTCTTCCGCTATAGTCTTAATATAATAGAAATATATACATATATAATGTAAATTAGTGTATCAATGCAATGACATATTATCCGCTTTTACGCGTAACAAAAATACACGTCTATCCCTCACAAAATTATGTATTGTTGTTCGCATTATGGACCTTTAGTTCCAGTTAGAAAAGTACAAAAATATCTTCTTTCTCCTCTACAAATCAGAAATGACAATACTTAAAAAAAATTGTTAGTACACTAGACGTGGTGAAAGTTAATAAAAATAAATTGTTTGTCAAGAATCTCTTTCCTTCAATTTTTATAGTTTTCTTAACGATATAAGAATATAGATATATATGACGTAGTATTCCGCTAGTAGATTTATATTTTATTGCCCTTTTTATCTTTCAAAATGTGCACTTCGTTCAGTTTTTGTAGGATGTCATAAAGTCGTTTGTTCACCATGTCTGGTAATAGAAGTTAGTGTCTGAGTAAATAAAATCTTGTCAACAATATTTTTGAGCGGTAATAATACCAGCGCCAGCGTGCTAGGCTGGCGGGCCTGAACCCGGGGCTCGAGTTCAAATCTCGGTAGGCGCATTGGGGGAGGCATTTTCATGCTTTCTCCACGCGAGCTCTGATAATATTATATTCTTCAAATGTGCGAGCTATTTACTTAATGAGTAATAGTATATGTTACCAGAAATTGCGGGTAATTTACAAAGCAGGTAATTGTGGATGCTACCAAATAATTGAGATATATTTACCAAGTAAGTAATTATGGATAGATACTACCAGAGAAATGAGAGCTACTACACTTAACACGTGTTTTCTACGTTGGGGATTTACTTTATCTTTCTCTGTTAAAACTCCAGAGTAGATCATGTTACTTACTCTCCACTTCTATTCTCCAAATAATTAACTAGTTAATAACTATCATTCTTATGTGTTCACTCACCTTCTTAGCTTTCACCCTGGGGCTAGTACAGTAGCCCCGTGGCTTCTTTGGTGCTGACTGACAGCTCACAGCTGACTTCTGACAGCTAGCACCAAAGAAGCCATGGGGCTAGTGGATCAAGGCGTCAGTCAGCTTATCTGGTTTGTCATTGTCTAGGAGGTCGGGTTCACAAATCCCTGCCGGGTGTATTGAGATTTTTTTTTCCTACTTGGTTTACCATTCTCCCTCGACGCGAGTATGGATGCATTTTAATCTAAGTTCTAGCTACCTCATCCTTAATCCCATTTTGTAAATATTCCTGCCGGGTATTAGGAAACGGAGCACGTAGTGTTTTATGCACTGCGTCTTATTACCTGTTCGGGCTAATCTCATATGGAGTGTGGATTACTAAGATAGAATTTAAAGTAAATGTACCTCCATTTGCGTCGAGGAAAAATGGGGACACGATTTAGGGAAAAAAACTAGCCTCGGTAAAACTTCCTGGTTATCGAACCCTAATATCCCGGTCATCGGCATATCAATTCTTGTGTGAGAGTGGCGTCTTAGACTATGCATTCATTGTCGTGGGTTAACAGTTGAATGTTATAAATGGCTCTAGGCTCGTAGACGGGTGCTAGTCACACGTCATGTGATGTGTGAACAATTTGTCGCTCTTTTTATATATAAATACTTGGCTTGTATTTCCGATTCACCCGATGGGGAACTAATGGAGTCTCCACATGTGGTTGACTTCCTCTGAAACACTTCTTGAGAGTTGTTTCATTCATGATACTCATGAGAGAGAAAGGGATTAAACATTTGCTTGCACAGTTTTATTTGTGTTTTTTTTTTTGCAGAAATTAACATTCACATACATAAACAAAGGCAATTTATTCTTATAAGGAATACATTTCCAAAAATCACTCTTCCCTACGCCAATAAAAATCCAAATTAAAGATATACCTTGATTTTCTTAAGATTGTACACTCTGTTTTCTTAAAAGACAGCAAATTACCTTTTAGTTAGTGTTAGGAGGGATGCATTCGAAGCATCTTTTATCAAATACAAACATCGTTTTGCTATAAATATTATACTCTACATCCGCTTACTTAATATCAAAGATTATAAAGTGATGCGTCATCCATCAATTACCCTTCCATCAACCTTGATGCAGAGTAGAATTAATATGTTTTGTATATATTTCATTAAAAAAAGCAAGTGTTTTTTTTCAAAATGTATTTATGGTATTACAAATAACCCTATTATGATATATTGGCAAACCATTTCACTAAACTCCTTCTACTTAACATAATCTGGTTGAAATATGTGTTTACAATACCTAGCTGATTAATAAATCATAAATACATGACATTTTAATTGCAATATAGGACAAAATTGCTTCAATATATTTTATTTGGCTCAGAATTTCACATTTTTAGTAATATAAACAAACTTTTTATCACTTTATGGCCTCTGTCGTTTCTTAAGAGACTCCACTTTTTACTTATTATTATGAATCTTTACGTTTGATTTACCCCCTTAGTCAAAAATTGGATCTTTCATTTATTTTTGTTTCCAATTTCTGCCTGTCTGGTTCTGTTTTAACCGAAACGATTTAATGGATGTTGTTCAAATTTGATAGAAAGATGTTGCTCATATCGAGTTTTTTTTATTCCATGCCTCAAATTAAGGATAGTTTACTGATTACAGATTTTGGGGGGAAAAATTCACAATCTATAATATACTAGACAAGAAAAAATATGATTGTGTCGTAGGATTTATTTCTTACAATAAAAAGTCAAGTCACTACGTTCCATGTTAAATATAAATATTTGTACTATTTTGGTTATAAACGTATAGCAGCGACCGATAACCAAAAGGACTTAAATGAATTCTTGCTGATAGTATTGGTTGAATAGGTAAAATGTTTAGCTTAATGTGAGTTTCTCAAGTCTCATGTTGAAAATTGGATATAGACAACAGAGTTCCGCCAACTAGACGCCAAAAGTAACCCCACTTTTTTTCTAGCATAATGCAATGCACTTTTTACTTTGCGCAACATCATATTTTATTTAAATGTTATTTGTCTTGTATTAATGCATTGCAATATTTAGGTTAGGTTAGGTTAACTATATAAATATGACACTAACTTAGTTTCGTATACTAAGATTTTGTTTAACAGTTCCAAAAATGAATATTTACGTAATTTTAAAATATATGATGTTGCGCTGAAAATTATGATTAGTTAAAAATAATAATAAAGTTAATTTTTAGTTTTTACCCATCAATTTTTAATTTATTTGAAGAATATGTGAAAAAATGTGCATTTTTTTTAAATCTAAAAAAAGGTGCATTGTATTATACTAGAAAAAAAGTTAATTAAAAAAGTTATTTTTAAGCGCCCAGTTATCTTGGCGCCCAGTTCGCACGCGCCCAGTTGTCCGCGCCCGGTTGGCGGCGCCCAGTTGTTCTAGACTGGTTGAAAATACCCTCGTTTTCGGAACGTGCAAGCCAAGTCCCTAAATAACCAATGAAGGTAAATAGCGATGCACCTAGCCTAGTTTATAGTGCGTGATGGGATGATAGGTGGGGAGTAGTGAGGTAGAGGGGTGCCGCTCATGAATTGTGGGTAAGAATAGCACATCTCGCGTGCATCACTCATTGAGAGCCGCGGTTAGAAAGAGGTTTAAAACTGCTCCACGCACAACATGAGACGAGACGTTTACGCTTGTAAATCTACATCGTCCGTTTGAGCTCTCGCACTGTTTTGTTTTTTTCTAAGTTGCTCCTACCCGCACCGGTGGGTCTACCGTCTAAGTGTCTAGTCTGGTGTGTCGGTTACGTGGAGGTCGAGTCTTAAATCCTGTCCGTGATTACCTAGGTTGTTTTACCTGATCATTCTCCCGCCATTCAAATGATTGTACATTTCTGATGAATTTAACATTTCTCATATCTACTGTATTAGTGTCATTAAATGCGTATAGGTAACGGACGTGTAGTAAGACGCGGAGTACAATAACTTACACCTTATTTTAAGGTGCCATAAAGTAGTCGTCTCGGATAATATGTTTGGTAAAATGTTGTCGTTTTTGCCACCCCTTATACTTTGTACCCTATATCTGCTTATACATTAACTTAATTTTAATTACAGAGTGGCTGATTGTTTGATCATCCCTTAAGAAAATAAACTAAGGGTGGTATTCGTGTCAACATCCACATTGTTCAATTGTTTGAAATAAATAGTACGGTCTCGCTCTGTGCCTAACAACTGAGATATTTACTCAAAACTCGCGTAAGATAATGGGGCATTATTTGCAGAAACACTTCACCAATGAGCATAAATGAAATAATACACACTGTTACAGAAACATATTTAAAAAACCTCTCTGTTCATAAGAGAGCCTAACGATCACTTGAGACAATTGAAATGCATATTAACCCGCTTCGGTGGCCGTGTGGTCTAAGGTGTCACTCTCGCCGTAGACTAGACTTCCGATGATGGGGAGATCGAGGTTCGAATCTCTGTCGAGTGTACAGAGGATGATTTTTCTAAAATAGTTTTCCACTCTCCCTCCACGAAAACGAGTGTATACTTCCTCTAAATATAACTTTCATAATCCTTAAAGTCCTAAGCGTAATTAGTACATAAGTATATAACCTGAATGGGTAGTAAGACACGGTGCTAAAAAAAATACTCTTTTAAGTACACTTGATAATTAAAATAATATTAATAACTCTATTTATTACCTTCCATTTAAATTGCTAGTCTGAACTTTTTACTGAGATATATAAAGTTATTCTCTACGACTTAATTTCGATATAAATTGGGGGTGTAGCAAAAGTCTTAAGGTGGGATGGAAAGGGGGGGGGGACGCGAGAAAAGGTCAGTGTTTTTGCAGGTTTTATGGCAAAACTTTTTTTATCCATAAGAAATAAAATTATTGCAACACGTGTGGAATGAATATGTGTCATGAGCATAGCGGCATTAGATGACACACTTTTTATATGAAGATAAAGTTTTCGCTGAATTCCTGGACACCCTTAACAGATATTCAAGAAATGTTTAGGTCACTATGTGAATAAAATCAAATTCTATGTTTCTACTGGAGCAATATTTGATTTATTTTGACCTAAAAACAACAAAAACACTGTTTTTTTCTCGCTTCCCCCTTCCATCTCACCATAAGGCTTTCAGATAACAAAAATATATATTCGTCGCATTCGATTTTCCTTCTATGTATTCTTATATAACTGTAAGATAAATGAAAACATATATGGTCTGCTCATATGCGTGGAATATTTATTTTATAACGCTTATTACGAGTTAGTTTATCTGTTACATTCAATGTTTCACACTCTAGCTTTTGTCGGATATCCGCTCCAGTGAATTTGTAGGATTTGCCGCAGTACAAACAAACAGCACTAGGGAAGTTATGTTCATTGTTGAAGCTGGCACGTATGTTTTAAGTGTTTTACTGGGCTGTAACATGAGGCCTTGCCAACTATGTACTGTAACGGTCGGATGTAACTCCTACACCTTGTTTAGAATAAAAGGGCTTATCTCCTGCGAAATACAGCATTATTATTAGCACCGCGTCTTACTACCCGTACGGGTTATACGTACCTACGCTAATGTGTAATGGTAGGGTGATTGTGAGATGAAATGGAGGACCTACAGTTTAACGTGGAATCCGAACCACGGTGGAGGACTGGCATTCCCCACATTCACAAGATGTATTGTCAGAGGTGAAGGAAGGGTTTGGTAATCAGATAAATCTGTGCTGGGACAGAGGATTGAACCCCGGACCCCCAGCACAGAAGTTCGACACCTTACCCCTAGACCACAAGGTCACCTTCAGCATTATTATTCGTGGGAGTGGGGAAAGTGGATGTAACACGTTTAAATAGAATAATTTTAGTTAATACACGAGGAAGTTATTTAGAATAAACTTCATAAGTATTGTCCTGGAGAGAGGAAGAGGAATATTAAATTTACATCAGGTTCAGAATGGTAGCTTTCGCCCCTCGCCCCTTAACCATAGTTCTATCAGGTTTTAGACACAACTTTTCAACTGTGTACGGCGTCAGACTCGCATTGCCGGTGATGATTTGACACATGTGATTAATCACTTTGGTTTTCTAATCCTCTCAGCACGCCAATGCTACTTAAAATGAATTGGTTGTCATGTTTTTCAAGGAACGTGAACTAAGGTAACTATTTTTGCGGGTTTTTTTTACTCGTTTTTCCAAAATATCTAAAATAATGTTTTGTTAAGATACGTTTGTTTGATTTTCTACTGACGCTAAGAGTAATTTTATATTTATCATAGGAATCACGCAATTTGAACATTACCTTTAATCTACATTTAAAATGTTTAGGTTCAACTGCCAATGTTACCATGACCAATATTCAACAACTGTTGAGATTCCTTTGTATAAAAAAATTAAACTAAACTTATCTACTGAAGCAATATTTTTGTTATTTAGATTTTTTTTAAAGTCAGTAATAAAATTGTATAAATATGGACTAGAATTTCCGTCCATCCAACCTGATCATAATAGTTATAAAACTCATTTGCAAACTAAACCACATTGCAAAGTACATAAATACATGCATGTATACATGCATACATACATACATACATATATACACACATACACATATACACATACATATTCACATACATGGATACATACATACATTCATACCTAATCACTCCGTTCCCGTACGGTGTAGGCAAGAAACTGTACATATAGCTCAAAAAATAACTCCGAACTTAATCCATCCTCACTAACTTTCTCCACACTTCCCTATCCTTGCATACTCCCTTCATTTCAACAACATCCATACACCGAGTCATACATGCTATTTTATTCTTGAAACTATTAATGTCTCAGAAAAGAATATTAACCAAATTAATATATATATATATATTAATTTGGTTAATATTCTTTTCTGAGACATTAATAGTTTCAAGAATAAAATAGCATGTATGACTCGGTGTATGGATGTTGTTGAAATGAAGGGAGTATGCAAGGATAGGGAAGTGTGGAGAAAGTTAGTGAGGATGGATTAAGTTCGGAGTTATTTTTTGAGCTATATGNAACATTGTTTAGCTATCAAGCAAGTTATATGAATTTTACAGCGTTGATGGGCACCCCTCTATGAAACGTGATATTTCTCAAGAGCCCCGCCAATAATCGTTAGAAGGAGAGAGTGCCTCAGCAATGTCCTCAAAGTAAAGCCTCATAACGCCTCCTCCTACCTCCTTCCGTCGTAAAACTTAGCCCTGGAGGGTGAAACGGTGTTGGGTTTAATTACGGTCCCTCCCCGCCGGGTGTAAATACGTGTGCCGGTAGTTTTGTGTGCCAATTAACACCGCGCAACAAAGAGAGCCGCTTGTTATCGTGGCTCGCGAGTCGCTCCCCTGAGTGACACAGACACTCCACAACACTCCACTCGTATCTAGGTGACTGACTGACTGACTCTGGCTCGTCTTATCACAGACAATTACGAGATATCACGCCTCCCTCCATTCATTGCGCGTGCCTTAAATTTCATTATATATAGCTTCGTACACAATGATTGCTTGGAATGCTCTGTATGGGGTGATTACGTCACAACACCTTGGCTCGGTCTCGATAAGAAACCAACATTAACTACCTTGAAATTATAGTTTGGCTCTCATTAGAAAGACAATTTAGATAAACTAAAAAATAATTATAGTGCATCCAACATCGACAAAGAGTAACTATTTATCTTAAGTACTCAACATTGATATTTGTCGACATTAATTTGCTTCCTAACACACAGCTTAGCAACTGGGAAAATATGTTTCTGTTACTTGTTTTGACTCTCAGAAATGGTTCTTCCATTGAGGATCTTTCGTTAAAAGGTAATTTAACCGTTTAAAATCTGTAGGTTTTATTTTTATAATTAAATTAAACTCGTGACCCTTGCAGTGCATTAATACATTATTAAAGAGGTTATTTCATGCCTACTTTTATTCTAAATACTGTTCACATAACTAGAGATGAGTTTTAACTTGGGGACGTCTATATCCCTGTGGTCGAGTGGTTAGAAAGGCCATGGGACTTGGGTTTGGTTCCAATCGACTCTGTAAAGAGTTGATTATTTTTTTTCTTGATTGTCTACCATTTCCTGGATAAAGGGTGGATCGGGTTGTGAGGGGTTGGAGGGTTATTTGAGAGAGAGAGAGAGAGAAGAAATTACTGAAGAGACAGCAAAAATAAGGATTATTTCTGTATAAACAAAACTGATAGAGGTGGAGATGATTAGAGGTAACTGTTCACTTTACTTCTCAACCTAACTGACATAGTATATAGTAGTGACTACTGTCCAAGTTTTATAGGAAGATATTTTTATCTGACAGCTAGAAAATTACTATAGCAGTATTTACATATTTATATGTTAAGTTATGCAATTTACAGCTGTAGCAGTAGGGTAGAAAATATTAATACCTATAAAATTATAACTGTTGATCGCATAATCTATCATCGTGCGCTGCATGATTTATGCCAGTGGTTATCAAAGTGTGGTCAGCAAGATCCCAGAAGGTTTAATAATAATTAATTAATTAATACTAGTCAAATATAATTCAAAAATTTGAAATACAATATATTTTTAGATGAAATATCCATACTATGCTTTATCTACAGTATCTTCTCGATCGACTGAAGTCAAAAAGTAGCGTAAATCTTTACTCAACAAATCTGAACAGTTATTAATATATATTTATGAGGTTTCGAATGTTATAAATAATCAAACTGTTACTTAATAATTAATAAATATTAATATTGCGCGTTCGGGCTACATCATTCGTAGCCTAGAAGTAGAAATATTAGCCGGTACTAATGTACCGTTACCCAGGGGACGCCCCAATGTACTAATAGTACATCCTTTCCGTGGAGGCTCTTTCCATGTAAACCTAACTAACCAAACCCTGGTGACCGTTGGGGTGATTCCCCTTTCGGAAAAAAATATTCAAGGTACCAGCCGGGAATTTAACCCGGGACCTTAATGTAATTGTGTTCTTTTTTTTTAACATTTCTTTTTAGTAAATTCATTTTTGTCTAGTATTTCTTGCCGCATAATTGAATTGCCTGAAAATAATATTTTTCCTACATAACTTCAAACCACAACTCTCTCTCCCCCCCC
>CABFVX010002466.1:82324-113544 GCA_902151425.1 Timema shepardi
CCCCTCCTCTGTTCCGGATGTGACGTTGTGTGTGTATTCAACGACATTCTAGACTGTATATTTTAATTTTCATTATTCTTTTTTTCATCTCTCGCATTTTTTCCCCCACCTATCCTTCTCGTAATTCATGTCAGGCAATGCCAGACGTGTAATAATTCCGATAGGGCTGACGTTCCGCGGCCATTTGTCAACGAAATTACATTTCTGTTGATGCGATACGTGGGACACGGAGGTACCTGTCACGTGTGACGATATGTCTACGTACATGTGTGTGTGTGTGTGTGATTAATAATACGGAGCACCTGCTTAGTCAAGCGGGCCAGACCCTTCTCACGCCCAATCTCCCTAAATCATCAGCGTGCGTCAATTTGTGCTGCTTCAACGTATTAAGCAGTTTAGCTTTGGCTTGGAGTGGTTCCCGATTTCGGGTCACACGCGGGATTTGATTATTTCAGGGTGGTTGTAGGAGGGGCAAGGTNATCGATGAAATATCGACTGAGGAAAGAACGTTTATACATTTCTGAGACGAAGTCAAATATTCTCCAGCGATCATTCTGAAGGTTTTCCGATCCATATATGTAATTACTATCTTGGAGAGAGGTTTTTGATGTAGCCTATCTCATATTTTCTCCGTCCCCCGTATTTTCTCTCGAACTTCCAAGGGCCAGTTTCATAGTCAGACTTAGTAACGCTTCAAGTGCGGCGATTTTCATCCTTTTTTTTCCGGGTGAAAGCTTTTAATTTCCTCAAGATGAATCTTCCTCCTCATGTGTTCTTGTATTATTTAGTGTTAGTGGTGGGTATCTCTAACGGTCAGTAAGACACGCATTACTATGACAAACTATTCTTTATACTACTATATATATCATATTATTCCAAACCCCAATGCATTGTACTGGTGGAAATAACTATAAGCGGATATTCTATTTAAAATACATTATTGTTTGATATAATATATTATCTTATAATAATAAAAGGAAGCGTGTTGTGTGTGTGCGATGCCCAGCCAAATATACGGCACACGGATATCTGAAATGTGTAACATAGGTGGAAGGAAGAAGATTCGAATGCACCTCGAAGCCGGAGTTCTAAATGTTGTATCTGGTTTAGAATTACGTTTCAGAGATACGGGAACTTTGGGGGAACGGGGGGTGCTATATGATTCTTATACCACAGTGGGCTACGGGCAACGCCGTGCGGGATTGCTAGTTATGACTTTGGTTAAGTTTTTGCAAGTCTTAGGAATTTTTAGAAATTAAACTTATTGAAGTTTTTTCTGTGAGCAGGTATATATGTTAAAGTTTAAATAATCTTTATTGTTGTTATACGTATTGACTTATATATATATATATATATTATTATTATTATTATTAATAATAATAATATTACCGCATCTTACTACCCGTTCGGGTTGTACGCACTTACACTAATGTGTAATGTTAGGGTGATTGTGAGATGAAATGGAGGACCTACAGTTTAACGTGGTATCCGAACCACGGTAGAGGTCTGGGTATTCCTCACATTCACAAGTTGTGATTAATGCACGTCTTCTTAGAGGTGAAGGAAGGGTTTGGCAATAAGATAAATCTGTGCCGGGACCAAGTATTGAACCCCGTACCCCCGGCCCAGAAGTCTGACACCTTACCCCGCCAGGTCACCTTACTACTTATATGGTTAGTCTTCATTACACAAAATCTTAGAATAAACAGTTTTCTCTCACGTGTTTCCTAATCAAGCCAAAGTGTCAAACGTAGATAAACAAGATACATCGCCCTCTCTTTCTACTTCGTACATTGCCGTATAAGTGGAATAGAAGAGGATGGGGAAAGGGTAATTGCTTTTACAGTTTGCATAGCAAACAAATGTTTTGGCGCAAAATAATTCAAATATTGCTACACTAGAAACATAAGAGTTTAATTTTCTAACACATAGCAATCGGTATCTGTCATGAGCATATTAGCATTCGGGGAGAAACTTTTTAAATGAATAGAAAATTGTAACATCTATTTCTAGGACACCCTTGACATATAGATAAATTCTAAATTACTGTATGAAGAATGTTAAATTCTCTTTCTACTAGATAATGATTTGACTTATTTTTCAGAAAAAAATAATTTTGCTCTAAAAACTGCAAACTCACTTCCAATAAATAACTTTCAGTTTTTGATGCAACCCGCTTCGCAAGTAACCTTCGAATTCAGAAAGTAGGCAACGTCGCTAAACAACAGACTCCACGAGGGTGTTCATTTCGACTGTGACCTTTGTGTGTATTTGTGGGATGAGACACATTACCGGTTAACCGGGATCTCTACTTCGGTAATTAATTAGAAACGGCGTTATGCTTTTAGAGGTAATTATGCGTACAGGAACTATGGTTTATAAGGGGTCAATCATAGAGGCCTCGTTTGTTGAGCCACGGAGGGCGGTTTTTGTACTTTAGAAACTTGTACTAGAAATCATACCAAGCCCTGTGCTGTAGGGAGTTTTTTTTACCGGGTAAATTAAAACAAATGCTTCGAGTTGAATATTTTGTTGAATAATTCACAGATTTTAATTTTAACACTCTTATAAACCATTATAATTTAGCTAAAGAATTTCGGCTGATAACGCCATCCAATTTTTTTCCCCCCTACTTTTCACTAAAACTTTTTCTGACAAAATATATAATATAATAATATTTAGCACCGCGTCTTACTACCCGTTCGGATTATACGCCTTAAGTACTAACTACTCTAATGAATTAGGAATCGGGAAGGTTGAATTAGAGGGAGGGAACCCACATTTGCGTGGAGGGAGAGTGGAAAATCATTTAGGAACCCCCCCCCCCCAGTTCACCCGACCGAAATTCGAACCTCGATCTCCCCGTCCTCAGCAGTAGAGCTCAACAGACAAAATATAATATTTTAAATGAGGCTAAGGGCTTAAACACAGTGATGTATATATTTACAGAGCTAGTCTTATGTTTTTTTTATCAAATCTCAAATCACTCTGAGGTGTTTTACAAACACTTATGCTACACTTATAAAATAGCTGTGAAATAATAGACAAACAAGTATTTTCCTTTATTAAAAAAATAATAAGATGAAATAGAAATTAAATATTTTGTTTTTTCCTTTAAAACATACTGTTTTGCTCTTTTTGTCAAGTATTCGACTTTTACACTTAGTAATTCCGAATTAATATTTTTTTTACAAAATTACATTTAAAAATGATTGTGCCCACCATATCTCGATGACAGTTATATATGCTTAAAGGTTTTTATTAATATTTTCAATGTTTTATTTCATATCTTTGTTTTAACTTTCGCAAATTGAATATTTTAACTAAGATGCTATTTCTGATTTCGCTCTTAAATTAAATAAACACAATCATGGAAATATAAGAAAAATTTATATTAAAATTATTGATCGTACTATTTGGTGAGAGTGAGGGACTCATTTGAGTTAATCAAACAGCCCCCCCTACCCCCTGTTTTTCTCGGCGACTGGCAAGACAAACATATTGAAATGTATTTATATTGTGTTTAAGCAGTTTGTAAATGCTATGTTTATAATTTTTATGGTTGAATGTCTTGAACTCTATTATTATTATTATTATTATTATTATTATTATTATTATTAGCACCGCGTCTTACTACCCGTTCGGGTTATGCGCACTTACAATTATGTGTAATGGTAGGGTGATTGTGAGATGAAATGGAGGACCTACAGTTTAACGTGGAATCCGAACCACGGTGGAGGCCTGGCATTCTACACATTAACAAGTTGTTATTAATAAACGTCTTGTCAGAGGTGAAGGAAGGGTTTGGCAATCAGATAAATATGTGCTGGGACCGAGGATTGAACCCCGGACCCCAGCATAGAAGTCCGACACCTTACCCCTAGATCACCAGGTCAACTTGAACTCTAATAAAATTATTTAATAATTTGAAAGATTACACCATGAAACAGGAATCTAACCCGGAACCTTTCGCTTGGCGCGCCAATGTTTTACAATTGAACTAGTAGGTGACCTGGCGGTCTAGGGGTAAGGTGTCAGACTTCTATGCTGGCGGCCGGGGTTCAAACCTCGGTCCCAGCACATATTTATCTGATTGCCAAACCCTTCCTTCACCTCTGACAAGACATCTTGTGAATGTGGGGAATGCCAGGCCTCCACCATGGTTCGGATTCCACGTTAAACTGTAGGTCCTCCATTTCATCTCACAATCACCCTACCATTTAATGGGTAGTANCCCTCCACGCAAATGCGGGTTCACTTCCTCTAATTCACCCTTCCCAATTCCTAATTCATTAGCGTAATTAGTACTTAAAGCGTATAACCCGAACGGGTGGTAAGACGCGGTGCTAAATATTATTATTAATAATAATACAATTGACCTATCCAGGGATCGTTCCGTAGTCATGGTCATTCGTCACTCATATTTTTAAGGCAGAGTCTGTGATAGACGTGTGACTTTATTATCATAACTAAAAATTGCGACTTAGATGAGAGTGAAAAATATTTCAAGAGCGTTTGTAAGTTTCCGATTAAAATAGATGAGACACTAAATAAGAGTTTATTAAGAAACTTATTAGGAATTACAACTTTGGGTGAAAATTATCATTTCATTGAACCCAAGTCGAGCTGACTTTTTTGTGCTCCCTATTTGATTTTGTTTCTAAGATTAGCTCTTAAATTATACTTGTTCTTGTTGAAAACTTAACCACATTGTCCTCTCTTTTTTTGCATAAACTTTCACGTCGTTGATCTCAATTATTCAATCTGGAAGCTAGTTATCAAATATTTTTTTTACTACTACAGTGGAGTTTTTTTTTGTACGGCTGGTTTAATTTTAATATATGTTACTAAAAAGTTTTGGAATGCCGCAGGTGTTGTGGTCATGTGCCCATGGTTTTTAAAATTCACACCAGTTAAGTGGCTCCCCATGCGGTGACATTGGCAAACAACCCGCCCCCCTCCGCCTTTCTCCCTAACCCCTGACGACAAGGGCAGAAAAACTACCCATTGGAGTTTAATTTAAATGAACCTCCCTTTATATATATAACTGTTTATCGTTTTTATTAAAACTCGTTTAAATATGTTTTGCTTCTCCTGCCCGTCTCTTTTCTTTACAGCGATAAAAAATAAAACTCGTTTCAGTTTTACCTCCCAGCAAATTGTGCACATTTTTTTTTTCTAAATAAAAGGATTCTTAGAGCTCGTAAACAAAGTGTGGATTTTTTTTTTCTACCTCGGGCAATCGTGATGATGAAATAAACGCTTTTCCTTTTCCCTACTAGGTTTTCAAAGATAAACAACTAATGTTCTGGTTATATTTCCATAGCAAAAACAAATATTTAAAGTGGTAAAGGAGGGAATGTTTGTGGGAAGTTACAAACTTTATTGGCATTTTAATGGGTTTTTTTTTAAATATATGAGTGTAAAACTTAGTACGTCTAGACTGTTTATTATTTGAGAATAACTAATACACATAGTTTTTATCTTTTGGAAAAAAAATAATTATTCTGTGCACTGCATTCACCTCTATCTTTAATCTTAAAAAATAGAGACAAATCAATAATATACATAATTGCAGAAACACTCCAGCAAAGAGTAGGAATGAAATAATATATAATGTTACAGGAACATTAAGAAAAGAGAAGAATCTATGTCTACCAAATAGTATAATAAACAAGTTCATATTTCAAAGTAATCCATAAAAAATATGTTACTCATAGCTTAGAAACTATTGGTTTTATAAAAATTACATTCCATACTAAAATAGTTTTATTTTTAATGGCACTACAACTTTACAATAAAAGTTATTTTTCATCTCAAATAGTTGAGGGGATATTATTAAAATTGGAAATTTCCACTCTCTCTCTCTCTCTCTCTCTCTCTCTCTCTCTCCATGAGAAAACTGCAATTTTATTTATAATTTTAAACAATACCTAGATACAAAATGTAATAAAAAACATTTATAGTGGATTTTAGCGTTAGGTATCTAGTTCCAAAAACTACTCAGGGGAACTTTATGAAGGCCCCAGATACCAATTTTTAGCCCGATTGGTAAAATTGTTTTGGTTCTAGGTCGAGATACAGACAGACAAATGGCATCACAAAAACTACTTTTCCTCTTTCAGGTGGTTAAAACTTTAACATTTATCTACATTTCGATTATTTTATATATATATATATATATATACTTTTTCTACGATCACAATACTTCTCTTTTCGAGGTGTTGAGAGAAAGTAAGAAAATAAAGAGTTGGGGGAAGTCTCTCTTATTTCTACTTGTTGGGCAAGGAAACATCTTTCGCTTCATTTGGTTGCATCGGTTAGTATAGCTCTTTGCGCTCCTGACTGAAGACTCCATATCCTTTATGGGAATGTTGGTATATTTATAATTCACTTTTTTTGTTTGTTCCTGGATTGGGTCTTGTCATGTATAATCTTAACAGGCAGTTATATATATAAATGAATTCAAATAATCTTATAACAGTACCTAATTATTTTTATTTATGAACAGTAATCCTAATATTTTTTTCATCACTAAATTTTAAGGATAAGATCTGTGTTACGTAACGCTGTGATGTAGCACTATGTAGACATTGGAGCACACCCTTATCTCAACAGTTACATGGTTTATGGATGACCCCTTATTTATAGGCAGAAATGAGCTTTAGGGTTTTTTTTCTGTTGGTGTTTCGCTGTCTAAAATGTCTAAATTCTTCTGTAAATTAATTATGATTTTTCTCAAATTATTATATATAACTAATATATAATTAGAGAGGGCTATAGAGCACCTAGAATTATGTGACAAGTAGTTCTATTTAAATATCAAGCATGTTAGTTAATATTAATTACTTAAATATTACAGTAACATGACATCACTGGTGATAAACAAAGATATATAATATTATGTAATTTAATTCAGATCATATGTTTACGTATACTGGTTTAATTTAGCTCGAGTTTGGGTGTGCAACGTAAAAATTAAAATTGGAAATATAATTTTAGGAAGGTTTCACAGTAAAGATATAAAATGTACTCTTTTTAATAATTATCCTAAAAGTTCAATTGTCAAGCGTGTTCATTTTGTTCCCAACACTTCAGACTGACTTTATGATATAAAAAAACTTTAGTCGATATTTCAGTTTTAAGTCCTTTCGAAATAAATGCATTTTAGAGTTTTAATCAAATTTTGATAGTCAAGTTCGTTTATGGAATGATATCTCTTGAGGTCACCCATCCATGCGGACGTAACTGTTATTACCCCCCAATAACACCTCATAAAGGAAATATAACCAACCCATATAGCTCTAGTACTCAATAAAAACACATTTCTGGGGAACTTTATGTGGTATAAGGAACTGTTAAGGAAAATGTTATTCAAACCATTTCTGAAGTGAAGTGGGAGTCCCCTGGAACTGATATCTTCACAACAAATTCCGCTGCTCGTGTGTGTGTGTGTGTGTGTGTCTGTGGTGTAAGGGGAAGAGGGAAGGGCTTCCCACGAGGAAGAAATATGATGTATCCATGTTATGTAGGTTGAAACCGCTCCCTTACTCTATATATTTTATGACGTTATACTACTACCTCTTGCCTTGCAGCTTGTATCGGGGGAGTTCACTCACTTTACCCTACCAGGGTAAAAGAAAAAAAAGTAACAACTTAATATGCCTAGTGCGCGGGAGACGCTTCCTGAGGTCGAATGTCGCACTTGTGGATATTCACCTCGCTCTAATCTAACATATGTGTTCTTGAACATATCCACCCGATTGCTATCATCCTCTATCGTCTAACATACATGTTCTTGAACATATCCACCCGATTTCTAACATCTTCTATTGTCTAACAAACATGTTATTGGACATATCCACTTGATTGTTAACATGCTCTATTGTCTAACATACATTTTCTTGAACCTATGCATTCGTTATATTCACCTTTTCATAATGCTTTTTTTCTTCTTTCTTTTAATTTGAACATGTCTGTCCTTTCCATACAATAAAATCTTGTTCGTGCTCGTACCATTTTATTTTAATGTAATTCAACGGTTATCCATCTATAGACAGCAGAATTAAATGGTTGTAACATTATCATGTTATAATGATTATTTTAACGTAGGGTTTAATATTCTTCACATGGTGATATCAACAGTTGTTCAATATCTGTCACGAGTATTGCGACATTAGATGAGAAACTTTTTAAATGAAGAGAAAAAGTTGTCATTAACTTCCAGGACACCTTAACATATATTCAACAACTGTTGATATCACCATGTGAAGAATATTAAATTTCGTCTCTACTGGAGCGATATTTAACTATTTTGACTAAAAAAGTGCTTTGGTATAGAAACTGAAAAAACACCTTTTCTCGCGTCCCCTACACTCCCGCCTTAACTCCAATCAACCCATTAATGTAGCTAATTTAGTCGCTAATATCCAGCGAGTAGCATATTTAAAATAATTGAATATTAGCATCGAACACAAAAGTATTGGCCTATAGCTTTTATTCGTGTGTTGGTATTATTGTGACACCACCTACGATATATTATAAAAAAATGGTGTTGGTCAAAGTGGTTTCATGATTTAATAACTATTAATATGACCAAAATAAATGGTTATATAACACCAACCGCGCGAACGACTGGTATTCCATACTTTATCTTGTTACTGTATGGAATTGTTTGTACAGCGATAACGAGTAATAAGTTTTAAAACAAACCATTTGGAAACTTTTTATAGCGTCGGATACATGGTCTACCAAGTTCCGCACTTTTTCAGGTGTATAGATCCCTAAATGTTTTTGAATGACTGGCTACGTTAACGTGAACAAGGTTTAATTGTGTATGGGTTGTGGGTTTTTTTCGCCTATTAGAAAAGCTCTATTTTTACGAACACCCTTGTCCTCCAATAAATTATAATATTAGGAATTAAATAAGGCTGACATTTATTTTCAAATTAACACTATTATATTAGGTTAAGTTTGGTGGATGAAGTGCAGGTTAGGGGTTGAGTCTGGCCATCGTCGAATTAATTCAACTGGTCCTGACTTAGTTTCTCTAGCCGCGATACATTTCAAGGTCGTCTTGACAGTGGCAATAAAATATGTCTTTACATTATTTTAGTGCCAAAGCTATTATCTTAGGTCTTGTGTAATTGTTTTGTGTCCCGCTATCCGCGGTGAAGCAGGTTTCTACTCGAGCTACCGGATGTAGATGTTCGAGGTAGACTACCCCCCGTCCCTCAACCCGGAGCAGACATGTCCCCGTGGACTTTGAAGACGTTCAATTAGGCCTGCGGTCTCAAGAAACCACCTTAACCCTCACGTGAGTCAATGGAGGACTTGGTAGTGTGTTGCGTCTCTCTTCTACCGCGCTAAGTAATACAATTCACAAGTTACCGTGGGGCAGAGCCCTAACCACACATTTATTTTAGTAGGGGCTCAACAGTACAATTTTCATAATAATGTAGAAAAGGTACTAGATATTATTTTACTTATTCATACGTCAGGTCATGTGATCTACAACTGTCACATTTTTATAGATACTATCAACACTAACATTAACTATCGATTATTTTGGTCGAAAAAATGTGTTATTTTCTAACAGGCCTTTCCTACACAAATTGGACTGTACCTGTGGTGGCGCGTGTTGAAGTCCCCAAATAGATGTTAAGATATTTTTTTACCATTTTTTGTATTTAGCACCGCGTCTTACTACCCGTTCGAATTTATACGCTTAAGTACTAAAATACGCTAATGGATTAGGAATTGGGAAGGTTGAATTTAGAGGAAGTGAACCCGCATATGCGTGGAGGGAGAGTGGAAAACCATTTAGGAAACCCCCCTCCCCCAGTTCACCTGACTGAGATTCGAACCTCGATCTCCCCGTCCTTGACAGTCGAGCTCAACACGATTGGCGCGTTAGCCAACTACACCACCAAGGCGGGTTTTAATTCCTCTTGAATTGGGTTTGCATCCATATTTGGGTTTGTAGGTTTAATAAATTGTATAGGATTCCAGAAAGCAACCAGACTAAGCATTAAGGAGGAAGACAAAACAATATAATTAACACTTTCTTGGGGAGTAAAGGGTGGCGTGGGGTTGAAACTCCAAAATATCCCCTCCTTGGTACGGATTTGCCAGGAGGAAATGTGTTATGTACTGCAGCTTCATGTGCATATTGATTCATTACATGTTTTATAGTTCTCAATTATAACTATTTTGTTTATTTCCAAAGGACCATTAATTTTGATTTTTGTTGTTGTCAATTTTGTTATTTTTATCATTTCAACCATATTGTAGTTTTTAAATTTTTAAAACAGTAAATCACTCTTAAATAGTCAATTAGTGCATGATTGAAACGGTGGGTGGCAAACTGACTAAACAAACATAGTTTATTTGTGCATTGACTTCTATTTTTTTCACAGGAAGGGTCGTTTATAAAATACATTTTTTTTAATGTTGGCATAACTGAATCTATTTATTTTAATCTGGCTATCTTCTCTATCAAAAATACACTTAAAAATTCGTAATAGATATCAATATATAAATATTTTATTGGATACGTGTGTCATAAAGTGAACAACTAAAAAACTTTGTATATTCCATTCGTTCTGCCTCAGACCAGTGACTGTCACTATGTAACACATTTCAAAACTTCGTATTTTATAACAGTGTTTTACAACTTGTTAGAAAAACAAATGAAAAATGTTATGAAACATTTATGTTTTATGGTAAGCAATATGGTTCCCGTTTAGTGTCGGTAAATATCAAATAAAAATGGGTAATTTTTGTTTTCTAATATGTTGCACATATTACAGTACTGTTTACATTATTTAAAAAGGTGACTAAAGTGTTTTTCCCCTGGAATAACATTCCTAAAAGAAGTGTTTTCTCTCTTTATTGGATTACCAATCAAATGAATCAGATATTCAATGTCCTGGCTTGTCATCCGAACAAAGTTCCTAAAACTGCCGTCAGTTTTGAGGTCCCTAGCCAAAGGTCATGGTCATCCCGTTGAAGATCGGTCAAAAGGTCACTCGCACACTATTTAGCTCTCGCGAATAGAGCTGGTCGAATCCCAAAATCGTATTTTGGCCTCTTTTTTTTCTGCACACCACCGTAAAAACCGCGGTCGCAAGTAAAACAACCTCCTAAAGCACCATGATGCGAACTAGATTAAACATGCTATAATTTGTTACACAGTTTTGAGTCTTTTTGTGAGTGTTACACATCACTCAAATGTAACAAGTTACAAAATAACATTGTTTTACAACATATTTTGTTACAGTGTGTAAATGAACCTTCAGTTTTCTTTTGAGCATAATAATGTTGATGATATTGAATATAAAGGTTCGTATTCACGTGAGTATTTTACTTTGGACGGACAGGTCCAGCCGAACACTCCGAACGAATTCGAACAAATGATACATCCGTCAGAATACTCGGAGCATCCGGACCTTTCGCTAGTGCTCGACTTGTTCCCGCCAATTTTGCCGCGAGCAGTACAACTTGAGTTCGGTTTCAAAACGGATTTGATGGTGGTAGCAGGTTCTTTCTTTGTGATGTGGGCATTGAATAAAAATAACAAAAATAGGGGCAGTAAAATGTGGATAAAGCGGCCGTCTTGTAGGCGTTAAAATACAGAACTTTTAAGGGGATTGGACGAAGGACATTTCCGAAATTTCACCCGAATGTCATCATCTCTAGACTTTGAGACTTTGTTTAATCTTGTCGGCCATAAAATTGCGAAGTAGAACACAACGTTCCTTAAAGCAATACCAGTGAAAGATCGTTTGGAACTAATGTTACATTTTTTAACAACTGGGAACTCATTTGCAAGCCTGTTCAAGATTTTGAAACAACTCATTGGTGTTATAGTTATGAAAACGTGTCGCATTGAACGAAACACTCAAACATTGCATCACACGCATCGTGTTTTTTTAAAAATAAATAAATATAAGTCCATGTTAAGGGTTCCACAGCACCGGGTTCTCTTCATAGATATAATTTAATCTCAAACGTTCTTCTGCGGCCCAATACAGCGCAGCAAACACTCCGAACTTTCCCGACAGGTGCTAAACACGTATCCACTGAGCACAGGCGAACAACTGACTTCCTTTGAGCATTCCCGAAAAACCGACAGTTGCTCGGTAATGTTCGGCTCGTTCGGTTCGGTGTTCTCGGACAGGTATTCACTTGAGCATTTTACTCCGAATGGTCAGAACTAACCGAACGCGCACTAACGAATGCTCAAAAGAATGCGTACCTTAATATTATCTTTTACTTAGCAACCTGCTCTGACTATACTTGCGATAAGGATGTCATTTAATCGCTAGCCGGTGTTCTAAATTTTTGTATGTGTTTAAGTATGTCCTATTTAGTGAGATATTTCCAATTTGTTCATAATATATTGAAGTTTTATTCTTACTTAAAACTGTTTCGAAAATGCGAGGATTATTGTGGATGGCAAAGTCGAAGAAAACGAGATTTTACCTTTCTTCTTTTAAATTTTGAATCTTCGCACGTCCCTATTATTTTATAGGTATTGATAATATATTTCCAAATTGACAGCTGTAGATCACACTAACTGACGTATGGATACGAATAGTAAATAAAATCGAGTAACTTTACTAGTGGTCAGACAAGGAAGACACTTTTAATGAAAATTGGAATGGCTAGAAATACATTCACTCTTTAGTTTGTAGTCCGAGCAGTATTTTTTGTTTGGCAATTAGTGGAAAGGGGCAACGGGGTGGGGGGGTTTGCAATATTATTATTATATTATATTTAGCACCGCGTCTTACTACCCGTTCGGGTTATACGCTTTAAGTACTAATTACGCTAATGGATTAGTAATTGGGAAGGTTGAATTAGAGGAAGTGAACCCACATTTGCGTGGAGGGATAGTGGAAAACCATTTAGGAAAAAAAAAAACAGTTCACCCGACCGAGATTCAAACCTCGATCTCCCCGTCCTCAGCAGTCGAGCTCAACACGACAAGCGCGTTAGCCAACTACGTCACAGAGGCGGGTGGTTTGCAATACTTTGCAATACTTTTCAATAGTTTAATTACTTTTAAGAGTTCCCTGACCACAGGGTGTTAGCTACGCACTATCCCATGAAAACTATTTACTATTTTTCAGCAATGTTATTGGCTTTGTACACACATTTTTACTGCACTAGTGGGCTAAGGATTAGAACGCTATAATTTATAAGAAATATATCTTAATTTGCTTGTAAAAAAATTGATAACTCATTAAATATAAATAAACATCAGTAGATTTGGCCGAGATTTGAATTCCGACCTCCCCGACACTGGCAAACCAGATTAGATTAGCCTAACCTTTGGTCCCACAATGGGGTTGGGATGGGATACATCGCCAATTTGCATTCAAACTGTTTTCAATACAATTATAACAGTTTTTCAATGAAAATGTTTGCTACTTGCTTTACTATGTAGAAATATTTTCAACACGCTATACGTGTCAAATTATTGTTAGATTAACATTTTTTTAAATGTTGGCTAAGAATATCGAGATATATTTAATTTCCCCTGTCTGATCCTTGGTACCCTCTACCATGAATGTAACCCAGGTGTAAAAGTCCAGGCCGCAACGGTCCTATGGGCGCATTCCAACAACAAAAATTTAGTAAAAATAATAATGTTAAATTAATAAGATAATAATTATTTCTAAATAAAGAAATAGCATCTAAATATGTTATCTAATGCTAAGGTGATATTTTTAAAACAAGATCGATTCACAACTAATCACTTTAATGTTTTCACGACATTCGGGGTCGCTTTGTTAGTAACAAGCTTCTGAAAATATTAAAATAAAAGGAATAAGGGATAATATTTTAGCACACATCTGTCAAGAAGGATAGGGGGAGGTTTTGCCACTTTTTTTTTTGTCCGATATTTTGGCATCTTATTGTTATGGTCCCTCAGGGGGTGTGGCTTATCTATGTTTTTAGACAGACTACAGCAGGGGTGCAAACTGTAAGTCCCCTCCCCCCCTTAGGGCCCATTAAACCCTCGCGCCGGCCCTGTGTAGTATAACATGGTCCACGCCACGCCCCCCTTGTCAGTCCATGGTGACAACTGTCTTCCAAAGATGGATAGCGTGTGCGAGTCTCGCGCCCTTTACAACTTCACTCTGTCCTACCTCTGTTATAACTTTGGACAAACAACATTACTTTTTTTCTCGCCTTATTTGACAACAATTCCTGGATATCAGATTGTTAAAGCACTAACTGGGTAAGTATTATAAAGGTGGAATTTAGTGTAAAGGAAAGTGAAAGATAGTTAATTGGAAAAAAAAAGTATTTCACGCGACCGGGATTTGAAATTTAACCTCTTCGCTTGGCGAATGACTGATGTCTTTATCCACATGTGACCCGCCTCGGTGGCATAGTTGGCTAACGCGCTAGTCGTGTTGAGATCGAGCGCCGAGGACGGGGAGATCGAGGTTCGAATCTCGGTCGGGTGAACTATGGGTGGTTTTTCCTAAATGGTTTTCCACTCTCCCTCCACGCTAATGCGGGTTCACTTCCTTTAATTCAACCTTCCCAATTCCCAATCCATTATCGTAATTAGTACTTAAAGCGTATAACTCGAACGGGTAGTAAGACGCGGTGCTAAATAATAATAATAATAATAATGTATCCACATGTGTGGGTCAAAGCTTATGTGGTAGTCTAGTTTAAAATTGACATATCAAAAGTGAATGCCAAATAAAACAAAATTAAGTATCATAAATATGAAAATAAAACATCAAATGAAAGAAGGATCCACCCGCGCCGATGGCCACACATACTAGGGTGTCGGTCTTGTCCTTCCAGTCACATGAATATTGTAGTTTGAATCCCAGTTGGGTGTACCGAAATGCTTTTTCTTAAAGGGTTTCCCCCTCATTCTATACCCAAATGAGGGTATATTTCCTCTGAATTATACCCATTCAGAGGAAATATACCCTCATTTGGGTAGAGAATGAGGGAGAATCTAACCAAGACTCTTGTTTTAAAATATGAGTGAATAATGGCCCTGTGCACGGAATGACTCTGGATATCTCAATGATCAGCGCATTTGTGTACTAAGCCAAAGGTACCGGGTTCGATTCCCGTACACAGGTGTCAATTTTCAAATATAAAGAATATACTATTTTGTCTTTTGAATGTGAATACAATTTGCCTGACTGCCCGAACATTCTTAAATCACACCGTTACAAACGTTTTGATTTGTACATTACGAAGATCCTTTGTAAACCATCTTTTTATTTATTTTTCTCGCCGAACAAAAGGTTCGACTCAGCAAAGGTTCATTTACCCAACATCTGTCCGGCTCTCACGTTTTATTCCAGCCAGAAAATCGAATTAAATCTTGCTCTCTTTCGCCCCCCTCCCCTCCCCCTCCGCCGCGAGGGGAACGCAAGATTGGAATTGAAATCGCCCCGTTCCACGAGAAATCAAGATTATCGCACGGAGTTTTGAACCGTTGGTTTCGTCTACCTTTAGGAAATTGAGTTTTGTCCGATGACCTTTTTTTTCTAGTTATTATTTTATAAAGCTCGTGTATGTGGTTTGAAATCTTGTATAGAGAGGAGTGGAGGGGGTGAATCCGTTTACTGGTGTTTTTTTCTCTACGTCCAAACAAATCTGTGTGTTTCAATATTTTAAAGCCTCGCTTTTTTTTTTCTATTTCTGTGTGTATCTCTACTTTATATAAAATCTGCGAAACAAGAAACTTAAAGAGCCCGCCCCATCTCACTTGATTATGTGTTAAAGCTCAAACCATGCGTCATGGTACTTTAAAAAACAGGTAAACATATTTTTGAAAACACACCAAAAATTTTTAATTGATTATTTCAAAACGAAAAGAAACTATTAACTAATCCCAATATCGTTCGTTGTCAAATGAAGAATATGCAGCTTGAACTAGAACTTTATTATTGCTTTAGTTTTTCTTGTTAATTCTCAAGGTCGTCCAGTGGCCAAATGTTCTAAGGTGTCACTCTCATGTTAGACTGGTCTGCTGAAGACTGGGAGATGGGGGTTCTAATCCTTGTCGGGTCTACTGAGGGTGTTTTTTCTCTAGAAGGTTTACCACTTTCTTTCCACGCGAATTCGGGTGGATCACTTCTAAAATGCTTCCTTCCTCATCCTTACCCCATTAGAGTAATTATCATATATGTGTGTAACCTGAACAGGTAGTAAGACGTGGTGATTAAAAAGTCGTCAAGGCGTTGTGCTTCTAACAATGACGTCATTTAACGGGCACCTACTGAACAGGTTCTAACAACTCATGATTTCCAAACTAACTTAACCTAACCCAACACACCTAACACCTAAGACACTAAATTTTAACGCCAGAAATTGTGGACACCTTAGCTCAGTCTACCAACATAAAAAAATTAATGGTGAATTTGGGATCTCTCTTCTAATATTGATGGATTTACGGTCGCCGGATTGGGTGTTATGTCTGTTCTAGAATAAAGTTGGTCTGTAAGTCGTTTGTTTATACAAAGCACATTATTAATAAACATTTTAGTAATACGATGAACGCGCACTCAAATACTGAGCTCCTTTATAGAGACAATGCGGATAATCAAACCCGCCTATAGATAATGAGTCTGTTAAGAAATAACTTTTAGAAAATACAAACACATGTTTTCGCTGTCTACTTTGATTACTTTTTCTATATTAATAGTTAAGTGGCATTTCATTATCTATGAAAATTTACAATTGTTGCACATCACATGACTACATATAAATTTAGTGAAATCTCACCTTAACGGACACCTCTTAATAGCTAATTATTCTTTATAACGAACAAAATAGCATTGTCTCTTACTGTGAAACAGCTTCATAATAACGGGACATGGACAATGCTATCGACACACATTCAATCTTTAAACAGCGGACAAAAATTGAAAACCCCAGTTCATGTACAGTATTTTACTTTAGGAATGTCAGGAGGGATCCCATTGTATAGCGTGAAGTATTAGCAGTCCTTTATGGGAAGTTTCTATAATATCCTACGTAGTAATGAATAATGACAACTTTACTTCATGGTCCTATTTACCTCCCATTCTAAACCTCCATTAATTTAGTCATTTCTCTTGCACACATATAGGCCTACAGTATAGAAGGCCTACTTATCACATATTTTAATTTTATTTGCTTATTGTTCTATGTATAATCCATTTTGTATAGTAAGCTCCGTACAATATATATTCACGTGTCATAATTATCCTGCACAATGCAGTGATTAGATAGTTGTAATTAATATAATTAAAGCCACACGGCTGACTCGCTCGCTAACATTAATGTCTACCCACTTCCAGATGAGATAGAAACTTAAAATTTGGCAAACTTATAGCTTCTAGCCTGTAACCGACGGGAAAATTCCAAAAAGTTAAAAAATTTAATTCATAACACGCGAAAAAATTTCAATGTGGTGGAGCAACTTGAAAGTCGGTACGGACCTTTCTTTGGAGGTCTCTTGCGGCTAAACGGTAAGATCTATCAAAAAAACTGCTCTGGAATTACATTAGTTTACATCCACTTGCAAAGAAAACTCACTTGGGTTTGAGGGCGTAGCCCCCAACTAACAAACCAGTACACAGTATGTAGGTTTAAAGAGATTAAAGTGTTCAAGAACTAAGCTTTGAAAAATATATATATTTCCAAATAACCGACACTTCTTAATAGCGGACATGTGTTTGATCCCGGAAGGTGTCCGCTATCAAGAGGTTTCCCTGTACATCAAAATGGTAACTTTGCTAACCGTGCGAATAAAGGTTCGTTCCTATCTAAATCAGACTGTATTGGAGCTGTTCCTCGATCAGGGAAAAGGCCGGGTAACATGGCTTGTCGGCGCAACTTGGAGTGTTGCTTGTTAAAACTGTTTTCACCACTCCGTGCATGACATTAGCCATTGTTTACTAGAGAGGCTGTCTCTGGAGCAGAGGGTATGGAACTGAGGGGGTGCTCCAGTGTTGTTGTGTTTTTTTGCGTGCATTTAATGTATACATAAATTAATCAGTGGCAAAGTCAAAATCCATTCTAATAGGAATTCGACGATTTGGTCGAAGGATAATACCAACATTTCATAGCTGTGCAATTTCTATTCTAGCTGGCAATACACGTTCGATTCCCATCGCATGGAGCCATCATATGAGACGTATAATTCCTACTAAACTCGAATGTGTGTGAGGGAATTGAGCCTAAACAAGTCAAATTTTTGGCTTGCCATTGGATCAGACTCGACTACTTGCAGCGACTTTTGATAGCCTCTATGTCCGGAACTGGCAAAAAAAAAAAAATAGCACCGCGTCTTACTACACGTTCGGGTTATAAGCTTATATACTAACTACGCTAATGGCTTTATAGGGATTATGAAGGTTATATTTAGATGAAGTGTACACGAACTTGTGTGGAGGGAGAATATATAACAATTTTACTAAAAAAAAACTTCAGTACACCTGACCGAGATTTAAACCCCTCGCTCTCCATGTCATCGGCTGTTTAGTGTACTACGAGAGAACAGTTTCTAGATCACATTTAAACTAGTACGGGCTATTATTTTCGCTAGCGACCCGCTTCGGTGGTGGCGTGGTCTGACGTGCTACTTTCGTCCGACGACTGGGAGATCGAGGGGTTCGAATCTCGGTCGGGTGTACTGAGGGTGGTTTTTCCAACATAGTTTTACACTCCCCCGCTGCGCAAATATGGGTACACTTCCTCTAAATATAACCTTCCTAACCTTTTAAACATTTAGCGTAATTAGTATATTAGCGTGTAACCCGAACGGTTTGTAAGACGCGATGTCTGTGTGTGTGTGTGTGTGTGTGTGTGTGAATGCAGGATGGTTTGAGTATGTGTGAGTGTGGTATGATAAGTTATGAGTATATGTGTGTGATTGTGTGTGAAAGTGGTATTGTTTTGGTCTATGT
Organism: Timema shepardi; assembly: GCA_902151425.1. Classification (NCBI taxonomy): domain Eukaryota; kingdom Metazoa; phylum Arthropoda; class Insecta; order Phasmatodea; family Timematidae; genus Timema; species Timema shepardi. Next base: position 101,272 of record CABFVX010002466.1, read on the forward strand.
GATTGTGTGTGAATATCAGATTGTATCAGTGTGTGTGATAGTGTGTGAATGTAGGATGNGTGTACGCGCGCGCGTATAACTTGAATATGTATTAAAACTCGTAAAAAAAATTGTGGAAAAAAGCTTTATATTACATAAATACTAAACTTCTATGGGAGTGCACAGACTAAATATCATGTGTGTTTTCCCTGGGTCTGCAGTTCATCTTCTGTTATAGCTCCATTTTCGATAAATTCTCAACATTCCTAACAGAAAAAAAACTTTCAGAAGCATAACTTTGCATTAAATTTGAAATTTAATGGATATTTCTAACTTCCCAACAACTGGCCTATATTTATTCATTTTATTGCAGTAATTGAAGCATATAAATAAACTTGTTTTGCATCAGTATGTATGTAAATTAAATAACAATGGTGGCAACTTATTTCCATGTGCTAACTGAAGCTCTGCATTATTCATGAACCAAGTGAGGGGTTTTTTTCCACCCCGCGCGCACTCGCACACGAGCGTAATCGATGATGGGAAGTTTTATCCCTAAACAAGTTAACACCCTCAATTTATATAAAATTTTGTGGTCTGCGTTTAGTTGCAATTTTTCAATTAAATCGACGCGAAATATATCCAATTAAATTGCGAGGGGTGCTAAAAGATGTTTTGTCGCCTTATTGCTGAGGAAGCTATTTTTACTTTCTCTAGACACCTTTGAGAGAAATTTTGTGATCGTCCAAAAAAAAGGAACTTAAGATTTTGATAAATGTCAGACCCACTGACCAAAAAAAGTGGTTTTCATAATGCAAACTGTTTGTCCGTCTGTCTGTAACTCCGGCTAGAGCCTAAACTATATATCGGGTTGGGCTGAAACCTGGTATCTGGGGTTTTCATAAGGTCTCCTCGAAAGGTTTTTGGAATTAGACATTTAACCCTAAAATTAAGGGTAGTTTACTGAAGGAAAATAAGAGAAAAAAATTGATTTTTCTTAAAATTTGCTATAACGACTTTGATTTCATTTTAACCCTTCCTTCACCTCTGACAAGACATCTTGTGAATGTGGGGAATGCCAGGCCTCCACCGTGGTTTGGATTCCACGTTAAACTGTAGGTCCTTCATTTCATCTCACAATCACCCTACCATTCATTACACATTAGCGTAAGTGCGTATAACCCGAACGGGTAGTAAGACGCGATGCTAATAATAATAATAAGATTTCATTTTATATAAAAACACTGTTTATCATTGTAAACACGATGGCAATTATCATTTTCTTATAAAAATGACTTTGAGTATACTTTACACAGGGGAAATTTTCCAATTTTCATAATTTTTCCTCAACTATCTGAGGTACGAAATAAATTCTAGTACTATTAAAGATAATATTTTATTTGAAATATATTTGTATAAAATCAACATCTTCTTAGCTATAATCAAATATATATATAATATTTAATTCCGGTCTTTGAAAATGAATTTGATTCTTATTCTCTTTGGTGGACCAAGATTTTTCTCTTTTTTAAAGTTTTCTGTAACAGTGATCCCTAATGCCATGAAGTAAGTAACAGTCTATATTATTTCATTTATGAACTTTGGTGTAGTGTTTCTACAACAATGTAAAACCCTATTATTTCGTTTCACAAATCTTACGAGGTTTTAGTAAATGTCTATTTTAAGACAGAAGCGAGGGAAAGTCTGTCCGGTGGACCGTACCATTTATTTTTAATTGTGACGATCACGTAATCTCCTACAAGAGTTCTCGCCGTTACATAATAACGTGAATAATTCTTTGTCTTATTATGCGCGTAATACAATCTAACAACTAGCTCCGCATTTAACACCCGTATCGGTGGTCGCATGGTGTAGGTCCGGTGACGGGCTAAGAAAGGATCGAATTCCGGTCAGGTAAACTGAATGGGTTTTTTTTCTAGTGCACGCGAATACCGGTGCATTACTTCTTAAATTATACCGTCTCCATTACTATTACATTGACGTAATTCATTTTTTTTATCACTGCGTTTTAATACCTTTATACTTATGTACTAATTACTCTGATGGTTTTAGGGATGAGGAGGGTTATATTTATAAGAAGTGTACCTGAATTTGCGTTGAGGGGAGAGTGGGAAGGTGAAAATAATTTTGGAAAAACCACCCTCAATTCGCTCTACCGAGATTCTAACCTCGATCTTCCCGTCATCAGCAGTCTAGTCTACTGTGATAGTAGCGTATTAGACCATGCGGCCACCGAAGCGCAGTAAAACAAAACATTATCAGACTTTCTTTATTCTGAAGTTGCCGTTCTCATGTTTTGTGTCTTTGAGTGTACGCGACGTAGCGCCGTGATCTTCTACCGCGCCGAGCGTCATCCTGCCTGCCCTGTCGACGGAGGCGCCCCTGGATGTGTCACTAATGAAAATCGGCGTCGATTTGAAGCGGCCGTTTCCGCTCCCCTTCTCCCCCTTTCTCCGCTCCTGAGGCTGTGTGCACAGACCGGACTGCTTGCGGATTGTCCTGCCTCCTAATCTAGCTTTAATAATAGAACCCGCTCGTACCTACCACGATCTCATTTTTTTTAACAAGACTAAAGGTGATCTGATGCTCTAGGGGTAAGGTGTTGGACTTCTGTGCTGGGGTCCGGGGTTCAATCCTCGGTCCCGGCACAGATTTATCTGACTGCCAAACCCTTCCTTCACCTCTGACAAGACATCTTGTGAATGTGTGGATTGCCAGGCCTCCACCGTGGTTCGGATCCCACGTTAAGCTGTAGGTCCTCCATTTCATCTCACAATCACCCTATCATTACACATTAACGTAAGTGCGTATAGCCCGAACGCGTAGTAAGACGCGGGGATTAAAAAAAATCGTCGTGTTATTATTATCATCGCCGCGTCTAGCCCGAACGGGTAGTAAGACGCAGTGATAAAAAAATTGTCGTGTTATTATTATTATTATTACTACTACTACTACTACTATTATCATCGCCGCGTCTTACTACCCGTTCGGGCTATACGCACTTACGCTAATGTGTAATGGTAGGGTGATTGTGAGATAAAATGGAGGACCTACAAGTTTAACGTGGAATCCGAACCACGATGGAGGCCTGGCATTCCTCACACATTCACAAGTTGTGATTAATACACGTCTTGTCAGAGGTGAAGGAAGGGTTTGGCAGTCAGATAAAGCTGTGCCTGGATCGAGGATTGAACCCCGGACCCTAGCACAGAAGTCTGACACCTTACCCCTAGACAGCCAGGTCACCGAATAAGTTATTGGTCAGGAATGTTATGAACGGTTGTATGTCTCTTGGATGGAAGTAATAAGTCCTGGTTGGTAGTTGCTAAGAAGAGGACATTGTAAACTAACTTTTGACAAATTGATCTAATCTTCTTTTATGAGAATGGCGGGCTAGAGTTTCGAGAAATAAATAAAGGGTCGCGTCAGTAACATTTGTTATTTGGCACTTTGTAATCTTTGTCTGTGTCCGACTAGAGTAAAGAAAAAAAACCGGAGCACATTATTCTCTCTCTCTGGGTCTTAAGTTGTGTTTGTTGGCCAACTGTTAGAATTGGACAGTTACAAAACATTGAGAAGCACCAAAGGCGGGGATTCTAAACCCCAACAAAATGAAATTGACCAAAATATTCATGACAGAGACATATTGGGGAGGTTTACAAGAAAGGCAAGGAGCATTGGTTTGACGTCAAGAGGTATCTTATAATATATGCCTTAAAATATGAGTGAAGAATGGCCCTGAGCACGGCACGAGTCCTGGATAGCTCAGTGGTTAGAGCATTGGCGTACTGAGATCCTGGGTTCAATTCCTGTGTCCAAGTGTTATTGTTCAATTTAAATAATATTATATAATTTAGTATATAAATAACCCACTTTGGTGGTCATGTGGTGTAAGGCGTCACAATCGCGATATACTAGATATTCCATTAGATTGTGTGTTCGAATCCTGGTTGCGTGTGTACTGAAGGTGCTTATTTCTAGGTGGTTTTCCACTCTTTCCATTCACGCAAATTTGGGTACACCTCCTCTAAATTCCACCCTTCTCATACTTGACACACTGTAGTAACTAGTACATACGCGTACAATCCAAACGGGTAGTAATACTCAGTACTAAATATATAAGTGTACGTCCCAGTACAAGAAAATCATAAGTTACATATATTTTAGTAAATGCTTTGATTGCTTTTTTTTTTAACTTAGTCATTGGATTGAAGGCCATCGCTTCTTTTAAAAATAATGTTCTAGTTCAGTGCTATTCAACTGGCGGTACGCGAATATATATTTTTCTCTCACTTTCACTTCTTCTCTCTCTCTCTCTCTCTTAGATGTAGATTATAGACAATCTTTAACTTGCGTTATGCACCAACAACTTTGGGGGTAGAGAGTTGAAGAGAAGTTATACCTGGGGGTACTTGAACAATAAAGCTCTAGTTGTTACGTCTTAGTTAAATAAGATGAATTATTATAACGGTTACTACTGGTCTTTAAAGTTAGTCTATATGTTACCGTCCAAACCCGATTCCAGGACAAACTAGATTGGACTAGGCCGAATTTATACATCCTAAGAGCCTCTTGATGTACTAGTTTAGCCTAGCCTAAATTAGTTAGTCCTGAAATTTTGGCTCGGCTCATAGGATAAACTAGTGTAACCTACAATTTTATCATACTAAACCAGGTTTAGGTTCGGTTATGTTAGCTGACAAGATTTGCACGCGAACTGTGAACGATGAAACCTGTACAAGGTCGATTCATCGTATGTGTTAAGAAGAATGAAAACTATTATTGCCTCAAAACATCAGGCTTTATCGATTTATCCTACAAGCGCCAGGATGTATCAATTCGCCCCGGTCCGATCTAGTTTGTCCTGGAAATCGGCTTTGGACGTTAACATATATATTTGATCCGTGTTCTGTTCGTTACATTATAGTTTTACTTTATCTGTTTTAAGATTTTATAAAAAAAATTATTGGTGTTGCACCTCCCCCTAGGGGGTGCCTAGGTATGCAGGCTTATATCAGCATCCAACAAGCATTTCTCACATGACTCTTTTCGACTCTCTTAAAGTCATTGAAGAGTCCAATAAATAGTACGTTCTTCAGGTTTTGGTTTAGCATTTACTACCTTGTCTGTAGAGTCTTGAAAAGCATTGAATAAGAAGTTTTGTCTCGGACCGGAGTAATAACCTGGATATCTCTGTTCGTGGAGGAGAAAACATTTAGCCAACAATTCAGGGCATTGTCCGAGACACATCTTTAAGATGCATCAAAACAGCAACAGGAGTTATCTAATTCAACAAAAATACACTTGTTTTGAAATGGATGAGTTAAATTATTATTAGTATTACTATTAGCGCCGCGTCTTACTACCCGTTCGGTTTGTACGCACTTACGCTAATGTGTAACGGTAGTGTGATTGTGGGCTAAAATGGAGGACTTACAGTTTAACGTGAGATCCGAACCACGGTGGAGGTCTGGCGTTCCCCACATTTACAAGTTGTGATTAATACACGTCTTGTCAGAGGTGAAGGAAGTGTTTGGTAATCAAATAAATCTGTGTCGGGACCGAAGATTGAACCACGGACCCCTCAGCTCACAAGTATGACACCTTAACCCCTAGACCGCCAGGTCACCGATGAGTTAAACCCGTTGATTTTTTCTACTCTAATTGATATCAAAACATCCGCACCCAATATGTGTTTTTTTTTACTTCAGTCATGTGAATTTATAACCTAGCTCACAGGGTATCTATTGTTGTGTCGTTACTAAACTTTCGCCGTCATTCATTCATTGTTTGTAAGGATAAAGGGGATAATCTTTCTTTTATATATATATATATATATATATATATATATATATATATAAAAGAGCGATTCTAGTGAACTGTTCGGGGGCTTACTCTCCCGCGTCACTAGTGTACCCTCGGATGTGCTGTCCTCTGGCGAATGGAGCGGAAAACAAACCCTGAATGCTGATGCAGAGCCACTATTTTCCGAATTTCCTTCCGTGCCATTTGCCGATACAGTCGGTTCCTCTCTTCCCCTTCCCCGCGCCGGTACGTTCACTCTTTCTCTCGAACCCGTTACCCTCAGCGTCGGAGAAAGGGGAGCGCGCTTTTTGATAGTTGCAGCTTAGCCTACTTCCTCTCCCGACAGATGAGATGAATTCAGTGAAGGTCTACGACGTGATCCTCTCTCCTTTTTTTCTTTTTTTCTTCCGGCCCCTTTCTCCTATGTAGAAGAAGGATAAAGAAGGAGGGAGGACTATGGCAATGTTCTTGAAATCCCGTGCTTTACCCTTTTCTGGGTGGAGGACTTCCCTCCTTATGTGCGCCATATCCGAGGGATCAGCCGCGCCATTAACCCCGTGGATTGGACTGGCTGCTGGGATGATGGGAGATACGGAGAGAGGGGGGGAGACTTGTCGTGTAAATGAACTCGGGATGAGATGGGGGCAAACACAAAAACCGTAATTAGGTTTCGTTAGTCCTGGTTTTCCCGGGCTCGCGTGCGCGCGCGTGTGTGTGTGTGTGTGCAGAAATGCGCGACTCGCAGTTGATTCCCAATGTCTGTGTGTATGAGCGAGAGAGAGAAGGGGGGNGCGGAACCACGTGGTATTTTACGGCCAAGTGATGCATCGCATAAATATATCTGAAGTGAAGCCTGACAAACCCCCCCGTAATGACTGGTGGTCCACTAAACGTGTGTGTACTTTGAAATGGTGTTAGTTTTATCCGTGTTCCTTTATGCGTGCGCCGTTGCTACTTGCTAGCAAATCAGTTTCAACCTCAATAGTGTTACCAAGATAAATCTGAAAGTTGAACACAAGAGAGAAATATTATTAACCTCTTTAGTCCATCGTGCTGGCCATTAGCAGCAAACGCTATATCCTATATATAATAAGTGGAGTCCTGGTGTTTTTAAGGAAACGCGCCATATTCTTTATAATGAGCGTACGAGAAATCACATTGTGTGAAAAATAGTTTTCCGTGCATTCAGTCAGAGGTTGAATGAAATGCGGGATCCCGGTCGTTGAACGCACAAACTCCCTTCATTTGTTATACCAGTTGAAATGCGGAGCAATCAAAACTATTTAAACATTTTTTTTTTATTATCTACATTTTTATCGTGTATTTTCCTAACTCTTGGCTATATCTGCACACAAGTTACAAAACGGTTTAAACCAAGATAATCCTAATGTTGAATCACTCTAAGACCGGCTCTTTTAAAGGCTTCACAATATACTTTCATGTATTCATGCTCCAAGTAATGTTTTCTGCAGCTGTCAATTCTGACAAAATAAGTACGGATCTTGTAATATTATTGATCTCTGAAACATTTTCTTTTAAATATTATTTGAATAATTGATGTAACATGGTGTCACCTTGAATTAGCAATGGAAAGGGAGTTTTCATAGATAGTTTTGTATTTCAACTATTTTCTCTGACTCTCTTCCTACATTTTTTTTCTTTATCTTCCATATTTCTCCATTTTTTTTAAGATATACATGGCATGTGTGATAAAAAAAAGTCATGCTTTAAAAAAACATAATCACTGTATCTATACCATGGTGGACCTCCATAAATGCTGATGTTTGCCCCTAAAATTCACCCTCTTCATTATAAATCTTCAGATTAGTTATCAATTTCCGGACGAACTGAATATCATTCTAAGAGTATCACTAAATCAAGTACGCAAAGTTATACTATATATTTCATTTGGTAGAAATCACATCATAAGAAATATTAACAGAGTTTTCTAGTGTACAATTTAATGAGTTGTAAACATCGTAACTCGTCAGATTGCGTCTCCAAGTTTTAAAGTATCGTCGGGAACGTCATTTTAGGATACGTTTCCTTCCATCCAATCTTTATCACTTTTATTGTGACATGTGTCTTGTAAGACATATTTTGGAGAAGGTTGCCATCCTCGGCTTGTAAAGTTTCTGTTTTGGAGACTTCTAGTCCGCCCGAGGGTTTTAGCGACCGAAATTCTTGTGGAAGGGGGTGGGGGTAGGAGGGTGACAGCTAGGAGGGGGTTGTGTGTTATTGTGACAGTTGTGAAGTTGTAAGCGGCGTCACAGTCCGCTTTATTGCGTCTACTGTTGTTAGATCATGAGAAGGAAAACTGTCTGTTAAGGTGGTTTTTTTTTAATATCTTTTCTATACTAAGCGCAAATTGTATTGTCCTTCCTTATTGACCGTAAGCTGTTTTAAGAAAACGAGAAGATAAATTTGAACATTAGTTTTCCCCTTGAGATATGACAGTAAACTAAATCGAAACAACTGTCATATCCAAAATGGTATTCGTTAACCTCAACATAATAAATAAATTCAAAATCACCAATCGAATATAATAATAACAATAATAATAATAATCAGAAAACTCCACTGTAATTCGAATAATAGTGTTGGAAATATTAGCTTAAAATTAATGAAACTTCCTATGCTTCCCACACGCATTTACACACATACCGCAGTGTCTTGTCGTGGAGTGTCACAAGGGAAGTACGCCTTGTTAAAACTGTACCTGTCCTATTTGACCAATCATAAATATACCTCTGCTCTCACACAGGGAATGTATTCCCTTCGATACCTGACCAATGAGTGTTCTATTGAAGGGTATGACCAATTCACATGTACAGTTTAAACTAATACTGCTTACCCTGGCGACACTTCACGACACGCCAATGAACAAATAGATATACATATTAGCAATTTCACAAACCTTTTACTTAGGTATGTGACGTAAAGGACAACTTGACGGTACCCGCCATAGAATGAGCTAAGGTCACATTCTTCCACACTAAAAGATGCATACACAGACAACAGGTCAGATTGGGTTAATCCTTTTCAATATGGTTACCCGGCGGATTAGGTCAAGGGATACCCATTAACACCCCACGCATGGTATTTGACTGCAAAGAGGAATATGATAATGTCCTCAGGCCTCGAGATATACAAAAGGACCACCCACACCAACGACCAGCACTCAGGCAAAACCAATCTAGTCTGGGTAGTTTGAAGGGGCCAGAAATAAAATTGTGTTTGAGGATGAAAAGGTTTATGATTCAGGGCCAGTCCACCCGCTGGGTCCAGCATCAAGACCGGTCCGGAAAAAAAAATCCTTTAAATCTGGCAAGTGACGAAATAAAGTAAAATTCTATATCTAATGAAGATAAGAATATGTTGACATTCCTGTAAGCTGAACTCCAATATCCGAGAAAAGATATTCGCTTTCTCAAAAGGTTTAGGTTACTTTGATTAGTAATGGGGAAGGGGAGGGGTTCCCTGAAATGGGAGGGAAGGCCCTGAGTTGAGGTTGCCATCATTGAACAGCCTTAACTCTAATGGTGATAGAAAACATTCAAGCTATAACCGGAAATAGTTCATTTGGATTTCCGATCCGTTAAGTACCTTCTGTTCTTCTAGTTGGGGACGAGTAATTAGCACTCGCTTTGTGTCCGGTACGAGATGCAAACCCAACTCGTGCCAAATTATTGTTAAAAATTCATAACTAAAAACACTTTGTTGCTGTGTACTTGAACCGATTATTTTACACGTAGACATTCGTGATGACCCGCCTCCATTTCTGCTTTGCAACAACTATAAGTGTTCAAACCCTGCCCTTGTACCCAAGAGAAGACTTTAGTGCGCTATTCGTTTCCGCGGCTCGGCAACATTATTCTCCGAACTATACCCTCTACGCCGAAGACATATCGGGAGACTTGTTTTTAATAATTAATCACACCCGCCTCAGTGGCGTAGTTGGCTAACGCGCTTGTCGTGTTGAGCTCGACTGCTGAGGACGGGGAGATCGAGGCTCGAATCTCGGTCGGGTGAACTGAGGTTGGTTTTTCCTAAATGGTTTTCCACTCTCCCTCCACGCAAATGCGGGTTCACTTCCTCTAATTCAACCTTCCCAATTCCTAATCCATTAGAGTAATTAGTACTTAAAGCGTATAACCCGAACGGTTAGTAAGACGCGGTGATAAATATTATTATTATTATTATTATTATTATTAATAATTAATCTCGCTCTGACATTACAACAACAGAAGTTCCTTACGGGCTTTGTTCCTGTACCGTAGACATCTCAGGATACCCTTTTTTTGAATCATTCATATCAACAGTAAAGCAGCAATATACATCTGAATTCCGTCCATGTGCCTAAAACAAGCAGAATTGCGAAATTCATTCCCACAGTGCGAGAACAATATACCCGTATCGGTGGGTACGCAGATTAAGGATTCAACCACGTATGATCTGGTTACTCGGTGAATTCTGGTTGGATGTACTTAAGGGATATTTTCACTAAGGTTTTCCAACTCTTAATCCACACAAATGTGAGTACATTTAATATATATAAATCAACCACCCTTATCACTAACTAATTAGTGTGAATTTTCTGATATCAGACGAGTAAGAAAACTTCACAAAAAAAAAATAATTTCTCCTGATTTCATTCAGATAAGTTGTAACACGTTTGTGCTCTATTCATTCTCGCGAGCCAACAACAGTGTTTCTTCTTGTGCCAGAGACAAGCTGCGAGACTGGTGTGCTTCATTCATTCTCGCGAGCCAACAACAGTGTTTCTCCTTGTACCAGAGACAAGCTGCGAGACTGGTGTGCTTCATTCATTCTCGCGAGCCAACAACAGTGTTTCTCTTTGTACCAGAGACAAGCTGCGAGACTGGTGTGCTTCATTCATTCTCGCGAGCCAACAACAGTGTTTCTCCTTGTACCAGAGACAAGTTACGATACTGGTGTTCTTCATTCATTCATTCATTCTCGTGAGCCAACAACAACAGTGTTTCTGCTTGTACCAGAGACAAGTTACGAGACTGGTGTTCATTCATTCTCGCGAGCCAACAATAGTGTTTCTGCTTGTACCAGAGACAAGTTACGAGACTGGTGTTCATTCATTCTCGCGAGCCAACAACAGTGTTTCTGCTTGTACCAGAGACATGTTACGAGACTGGTGTTCGTTCATTCTCGTGAGCCAACAACAACAGTGTTTCTCCTTGTACCAGAGACAAGTTACGAGACTGGTGTTCTTCATTCATTCTCGCGAGCCAACAACAGTGTTTCTCCTTGTACCAGAGACAAGTTACGAGACTGGTGTGCGCCATTCATGAAGCGTGTGTCAGTTCTTGTGACTCTTTATTTCTTCAGAAGAAGCCGGAGGAGAGAAATTCTGAGACCCTTCCGATTCTTCATGTTCAAGTTTGTAAACGTCACTAACTTGTGGTCTCTTGGGTAGCTTTTGGGTCCTCTTTACGAAAGATTGGATTTCTTGCAGAAAAACTGGTGTAAAATATATTTATCTTTTTCTTCTATCACCCCAAATACATTATTAAACAATGACTGGAAATTCTATCACCCCCACTTTTCATTGTTTTCTTCAAAACGTCACGATTTTTTTTAGGACCGTGTCTTAATACTCGTTCGGGTTATACGTCTATGCACTAATTAGGTTAATGGTCTTAGGGATGAGGAAGGTTATATTAAAAAGGAAGTTCCGCATATGCGGAAAGCAAGAGTGGAACACCGTTTTATAAAAACCTCCCTCAATACATCCTACCTAGATTCGAACCTCGTACTCCCCGTCATCGGCAGTCAACTGCGATAGTAGCGTGTTACACTATGCGGCCACTGAAGCGGGTGTCACGATGTTGTATTTACACAGCTATTACCTATCTGCTTGAGTATTGGTGACCTGGTGGTCTAGGGGTAAGGTGTCGGACTTCTGTGCTGGGGGGGTCCGAGGTTCAATCCTAGGTCCCGGCACAAATTTATTTGACTGCCAAACCCTTCCTTCACCTTTGACAAGACGTGTATTAATCACAACTTGTGAATGTGGGAAATGTCAGGTCTCCACCGTGGTTCGGATTCCACGTTAAACTGTAGGTCCTCCATTTAATCTTACAATCACCCTACCATTACACATTAGCGCAAGTGTGTACAACCCGAACGGGTGGTAAGACGTAGTGCTGGTAATAATAATAATAATACTTGAGTGCTCAATTACCCGCATAAAGGAACATGCGTATAAGCTCCATCTGCCTTATTTTCTGGTGACGTGGAAGCTTGTGTTCATATTCAGGTCGTGTGTACTGAGGATAATTTTTCAAATATGGTTTCCCATTCTCCTTACACAAAAATTCGGGTGCTTTTCTAATTCCTAATCTGTTAGCACTGTAACGTTGCTTGAGATCAACGTTACAAGCAAGAAGCAAATATGAGTTAAATAACACCAAGTCTACAACCACGAAGAGT
>CABFVX010002467.1:0-17521 GCA_902151425.1 Timema shepardi
TCATGACTCAGAGGGGACGGAACCTATTGTACTCAAGCCACTATCTTACATCTGGGAATTCCAAGCACTGGCAGATAGGTACTCATTACTCAGCCCCTGCTTTCTCGATGCGGATAAAGTCATAGTGAGATGGTTAACTGGAAACATTATTCATTAGGCTACATTTGTAAGCATCTCCCATTCCTCTTAATGAGTTTTACCCCCACCTTTTAAGTAAATTTAAACTATTTTTCAGTTCAGTAATCAGTTTTAGGCAAGATATTTTTGTTCTTGTTGCACTTTGGGGCAGTATTGTATAGTTTCAGATAGTGATCAGCAGCTTTGAGAATATATCATTGCTGCCAAGTGTAACTGATTTTATCCATCCAATATATTTGGAAAAACTAAAAAACTTAGTTTGTTGAACAAACAGTTGCAAAGAAATAAGAGCAATCTTATATTTTGCAAAGAGGCCATTACTGCTTTCCTTGGAAAACTAAAATTATTCTGGAGTAGCCCTAATATCGGACAGTGCGAGTTACTAAAATGTCCTTCATTGGCCACTTTTGACAGAGAATTGCAAGATGATATTTTGGAATTTATTGAGAATTTAAAAATTGTGTAATGATATGCAATTTTGGTTCAGCTATAGATGACTAGGTATCCCAGACTGGGTGGTGGATCCATTTGGGGTAGATGTGGGTGATGTTGGCATCATATTTACAAGTATGTCTCATTGAACTGTATCATTATTAGCACTGTGTCTTACTACCCGTTCAGATTATACACACTTATTGAACTGTAAAGTGATATAACAGCCCATGATAGATTCAAAAACGACCAACATTTAGTCTACTGGCAAAGCAATATACTTGTAAATAATTTTCCACAGCTTTGAGATAAGGTGAATTGTTTTTAATCTTGTTGAATCTGCATTTAGTACATGATAGTTCTTCTGTTATCAAAAGCTATATCTAGAGGCCTATGATTTAATTTATTAAAAGATGAAAGGTTAAGTTGGGTTGGGAAATTGTCTTAATAATTAATTTATAAACTACAGTAGCCCCATGGCTTTTTTGGTGCTGAGTAACAGCTCACAGCTAACTTCTGACAGTCAAAAGTGACATATGCTGAACACACGATTTTGCGGATTATCTGGTTTGCCGTAGGGATACGTAATTTGGTCTGGTAACTTTTTAAAGCTGTGAGCTGTCAGTCAGCACCAAAGAAGACATGGGGCTATTATCTTATTGCCACAGTTATATCAATGGATGATGTGCAATACCCCTAGCACTTAGGTGAGTGGAACTGTTCCTTATGTCATTAAAAGTGTTTTTTATAGCTTCTTGGAAAATTGTACAGCTGATATCAAATCAATATTTTAACAGTTTAAGAAAGAAAAGGCCGAGAGTTGGACGGATAAACCATAGTCCTAGTAGCGCCGAATAAGCTTACTATACACAGCCAATAGTATATTCATGTACGTATCATACGTTAGTTTTATTTTATTTCAAGGGACCTGCAATTATTTTTGTCCAGGGAGAAACAAATTAAATATAATGCAACCTTATTTTCAGAGCTTAAGCTTTTTTTTTGTTAAAAATTATAGAGCACATATAAAATGATAAGGATTATACTAACCTGCGCTTTGTAAACAAGTTATGATATCTTTCTCAATAGAATCCAATGCTTGAATTCTTTCCATCGGAGCCGTCATTGGGGAAAATCAAAATAATATTAGTATTGTCTATCAGCTGCTTTGAGTAGTGTACATAAATTAAAAGAACCACAACAGAAAAACCTAACGATTACTACTATCAGCAATAATTGAAGGCTTTTACTGTACCATACACAGGTTCACCTAGTGGCTGGGTACTTGTACTATTTAGAGAAGGAGTATTTAGTGGTAGGTGAACGGAAAAAAGCGCAAACGATAAAAGAGCCCATGAAAATTCCACAGAAAAAACCCCACGGTTATAAATACTCACAGGAAAATACCTACTCTCAAAAAAGCCACACGTAAAAATGCGTACAAGGATAAGTACCTAAAAGAAAAATGCCCACACGATTTCTTTTTAAACTAAGGTTAATTTTTAAGAGAATGCAAGTTTTATTGGTTTTTTTGCATTACTAAATTTTTAGTTTCCACTTGTAAAATGCACATTTGATTTATTCTTGTGCGTTCATAGAGTTTGCATTCACTTTTGTGGATAATTTTTTGTACACGCTTTAGTTCATCAAAATCCTGGCCCCTGATATAATAACATACTGTTACTTTAAAAAATTAAAATATTATTAAATTGTTACGAAATTACCAAGGTTTAGCCAATATTGGTTCAATAATTAATGTAATAAAAAAATAAAAAAAATATATAACAAGTTGTGAGTTTTTAAAGTGTCAATTTTTTCATAAAGTCACTAAAAATTTTATAAAATCTTTATTTGAGTAGTAGTTTATTAACAAAACATTCAAAAGCCAGAGTTCTTACAATGTACCTAACAAAAAATATCTAACATGCTTTAATTTAAGTTAAGTTAAGTTGGTGTTCGTTTAATATATTATCCATAAAAATTCAAATATGGATGACAAGCCAAATATACGAAATCATTCTTGTGGTTTTAAGTTATGGGTACAAATATCATTGAAATGACCAACACAAGATGACATATAAAATCTGTTTCTATTATACGGTATTGAAATTAAAATGTAAAGTATTTTGGTATCCATAGCGTCAATTCACAAATATCAGTTCAAATATAATTATATATTTTAAATATATATATTGCAAATTGACCTATTGGCCTTTACAAATTACGTAAAAAAATGTTGTGACTTTCTGTTTAAAATTTTGTAATTTTAATTAAATATAAAAGAAAGGATTGAATAAGATAAAATTCGACTCAAGGCTAATTTTGAAAAGGCTTCCAGTTAATTTTTTTGTTATTTTATTTAACGAAAAAAAACCTTTCTTTTACAAAATTTGAATTGCACATTACGTAAAAAAAATCTACTTGTGGTAGTTGTTTTTAAATTGAAATTTTATTAGCGTTTTAACATCTTCTTGCTATTAAAGTCCTCATTTGTAGATTTTGACCAGTAAAAAAGATAGATTTTGGGTTTGCAAGGGTACACACTTTCTTATTAAAGAGATGGATACTAGATAGTACCTACCGTACGCAAGATTGTTTGTGAGGGTGTTTACCTGCATTTTTATTGGGAGGGTGTCCATGGCCTTTGTCAGATTCTCAAAAGGGGTCCACGACTCAAAAAATGTTAAATGCCATCGCTCTAGAGGAAGGTTTTTTGCACAACTGCTGCTGTAGTGTTTCTATCGGGCATACTGTGTTTCACGGACACTAAACAAAACTCCGGAGGAAACCCTTTTATCTTTCAGACTCAGGTTGGGACATTCAGTTGTTGACAAAAACAGTCACTGGCAACGGTTTTTCTCTGGACGGTTCCTCGTTTTTGAAACTCAACTTCCAATTTCGTCGAACTCGACACAGTTTATGTTTTGTTTCTGTTTTGTCTGTCTGGTGGAAAACCGTCATTATGAATGAATTTTTTTTAGTGAAAGCGTTTTGCTTGTATTTGTTTACATTCAGATTCTAGTAGGTAATTAAAATTAATTAAAACATTTCCAAAAACTTCACACGTATTTCTGTATTCCATTAAATATACCAATCAAAAATAGACCTTAGGTAAAAGAAAGTTTTTCAGACAAAAGTTTCCCATTTTTTTCGTAGATTATGATTATGCAATAAAGAACATACGGTTCCATTTAATATACAATAGTTGATCTTCAGATGACCTTGAAGACGTCCACTAAATCAAACATAAACTATGCCATTATTTAGCGCCTCAAAACCAAGTAGCTTTTGTATGAAACATTTTTTGCTTAAATGTGTTTTTTCCTAGATATTTCGTCATGCCAACTTAAAAAACCACCCTGTATGTAATATATATGTAAATACACCTAATAACGCCATTTCCTTACCGGGCAGGCAATAACGGTGCATATAGCTTAAAAAAAATCTCTGAACTTAATCCATCCCCACTAACTTTTTCCACACTTTCCTATCCTTGCATACTCCTTTCAATTCAGCAACATCCATAGAACAATACGCAAATTAAATTAAATGTGAACAGTAAGCCTTCTGTAATGTATATCTGAGCACAAGCACAGACTAAAACTGTTGGAACAACCTCCCGCTGATAACTAGGAAGTAATGGAAGGGAGGACCTTAAGTACTGTAGTCATTATTACAATATAGGTTATTAAGAAACTTTCACTAGAGGGGGAAGTTGTTACTGTTCACACTTCGCACGAGGCAATGGCATTCCACAATCAAATACTATCTAGGGACCAGTGTTTTCAATTTTTCTCCGCTGTTTGGAGATTGTTTATATACATTTTCTCGTCATAAGAGCCCCTGTTATTTTGTAGGGAAATTAAAACTGGCCATTATAAAGAAGGCTCTGCTATTCAGAGGTGTCCGTTAAGGGAGAGTTCACTGTACTATATATTTAGCTATTGGGATTTTAAACACAATCCTAGAACTAGTTTTTTAAATGGTAACATTCCTCCTTAAAAAAGCCGATGGTGTACCTCAACCATTTTAGCACCTTGTTCACTGTGCCATGAGTTGAAAAAGGTTGAAAATTGTTGGTCTAAGGCGTTACTTTCATGTAAGACTGGCCTGCTGATGACGGTATGATCGAGGTTTAAATCCAGCTCAGTCAACTGAGAGTGTTTTTCTATAATTGCTTTCCCACTCTCTTTCCAAACAAATGCGTGTAGATTATCTTTAAAGTGTTTCCTTCCTCCTCCCTACCCCATTAAGGTAAGTATCACATATGCTTATAACTTGAACAGGTGGTAAGACGTTGTGATAAAAACATATTTCTCAGTATAGGCCTATAAGGAGTCTGATGTTCCTATTTTAATTGGAAGCTCTCAGTGGTCCTTTGTTGAGTTTATATTTTATACAATTTGAAGTACTTTAGTGGCGAAGAGACACGAACCAAGCATGAAATAAAACAAAATAATTCGCGTACTTGGAAATATTAAGCAAGGCCAGCAATGTAACTTTCCACCAACTTGACAGCCCAGATCACGACTCAACGTTTTAATACAATTAATACGAAAGTTTTGCTTTTAGTTGATAGGTTACCTACAGATTTATTGGGTAAACCTATTTCATTTTTTTTGTTAAAAAACAAACGTAGGATGTGATAAGTTGAGTTATTTCTTTATATAAAAACGAAAGCAATCACTCCCTCATCATTAACTCTCCCATTTCCCGAATAGCTAGAAGGTTGAAATTTGTCATAGATATCAGAGGCTATTTAGAAAAACTACAATTATAAAAACCGTAAATTTCATGATGGGGCTCCAAGACAGGGGTGGAGGAGATATTTACCTTCTATTATTATCGGTATAATTATGTTATAGTTGACTAGAAACAATCTAGGACAAGAAAAAGGTTGCTATGAAGTTTTTTATTTTTTTTTACGAAGGGAACCACATTTTATTTTATTGAATGTAAAATATAAAAAGTAAAATTAAAATGTAAAATATCTTTATCTTGGTATTTTACCAGAAGACGACAGTTATTGAGACCAAACCCTGTAAGAATCTGCTGTATATGAATTGCCTGTTAAATTAAGAGATTTATTAGCTACAATGTTATTCTTTTGTCAGGTTTCTGGTACGAGCACACAGACATTATGCGGCAAGTGCCGCAATGAGAGTTTCCTGGAATAAAATACAGGGAAGTGAGTATATTATGAACATGTGAACATCTGATGGGACTTAGTCGGTTAATACCACAGTCCGTTCAAAGAACGGACATTTCAGCTATCAGAAATCAGAAATCTATTATATAGTAGGATATTGGTAGGAAAAAAGACCTTTCAGAGGTAAACTCCTACTGTGAATGAAGTATAGTTTGATATAGAGGTAACCTTAGGCTTGTAGTGGTAGAGTTTCTCTCATTTTTAGTTATAGAGCTAAAATATTGCGCATGGACATGTCGATAAAAAAACGTTTATGAGTGGGTGACCAGAAAAAAATGTTTATTTTAGAAATATGGCGGGAATAGAATGGGAAGTTGCACATGCGCAGTAGTGTAGTTAAAATTGATTCATTAAGCTGGATCCAGAATAGGACAGAACAACGAACACAAACATGTTTGCGACAAATGTGGATAATTCTCATAACAGAACATTGTAACAAAATGTGTTCGTTCTTTTGGACCCCGATCCACCAGTTGTCGGTTTTTGCCTGTTACATCAAAGGATGTTCATGTTCGGTCTTGTTCAATCTTGAAGGTGGGTTCCTTTTTCTTGTTGAACCATCCCTCTTCTGTCATATGATTATAATTTTGGCATCTTTGGCATTTCATGATACTATTATTTTTATTATGATGACCAGATCGAAATTTTTTGATATTTTGACCTGAATTAAATTTTTTATGATGATGTTTATTACATTTGCATCCTCATTATTATCTTTGAGGTCATCGTTGTGTCTAGCATTTGATTATTCCATAATCTTGATTTTTAATTCACTAGGAGTTGGTAAATTGTCCCTACTTTCAATTGCTATACGAAAATTTTCGTAGGCAGAGGATAAGCTGTATAGCATCATGATGCTCAACAAATCACCATTTATCTCTATTCCCATATCTTGGAGTTTATCCATAGCATCTGTGAATTCATCTAGGTAGGTACTCATACCATCGTTGTATTTCATCTTGTGCAGAACGAGTCGTTTTAGTAATGTGGCTTTACGAGCAGGACCTCGACTTCGATATACACTTTTCAATTTGTCCCATAATTACTTCGATGTGTCACAATTTTTCTCCTGTTTCAGTTCGTTTGGGGATATTATCAATATTATATCTGACCTTGCATGTGAGTCGTATTCCTGCCATTTCTTCTTATCTGCTTCTTCTGCAGGTGTTGATGTTTCACCACTCACGTAACACCAAAGTCCACTACGAATGAGAACTGATTTTGCCTGTATTTTCAATGTATAATAATTATTTTTATTTAATTGCTCTATTTTATGATTACTGACTTTAACTGATGACATTTCGATTACAATTTTTGAGTTCAATCCAATCAGAAGTTTATCAACACGAACTGATGTAGTGTTGCAGACAAACGATCGCGAATAACACTCAAAACTTCTGTTTAAACTTTCACTTGAACCTTAAAAACGTTTCTAGGTCCATAACCTGTTGGAAATTGTATTATGACATGAATTAATGGTTTTCATATCTTGTACATATTTAAAACACAAAGCCAAATTGTTCATGATTATTTGTTCATTATTGTAATTAATAGTACAGATCATATTATATGTATAATTTGTTATTAAGAAATCAACAAAACAAAACATTAAAGAACATTTAGAAGGCATTGTCCATCTTCTTGCAGGACAAGGCTCACCCACTAAATGCTCTATTGAGTGTATGGAATCACTCAAGTCCCAACAAAATCACTTATAAAATCATATCTACACTTAAGAATTGAATCTTGGTTAAAAAAAAATAACTTTTACAGATAGATTTTAAATATGGTTAAACAATACTCTTTTATACTTCTTCTTTTTTCTATGAAACTGAAGACATTTACTTTTATCAACCAGATACACTTGTTTCCTATTCCATTCTAATGTCACTTTTTTTATACTGCCATGCTTTCAATCCAGTTCTAAACCCTTGAATCCATCCTTAAAAAATTGAAAATTTAGTCTACGAGATAACCGAGAAGATATTTATCCGTATCTACACCAACATATTTATTTTTAGAATGAAATTAAACAGTCGCTTGTTAAAATTAACGTTGTCCGTTTTAACTATAATTTAAAACCTGTAACTATATTTATAGGATTGGCAAATTGTCGACTGTTACTTACCAGTAAGGCAACCCATAGATAAGGGAGTAGTGAGGCAACCTATTGGCAGGGTTTGTAAGCCTTCATAGAAATATTATTTTAAGGTAATGGATCTTTACTATTAAACCTGTATATTATGAAACAAGATTGTGTAAATTTAAAGGTGAAAGAAACTTGAAATATTCTTATACATATAGTAGTTACCATATGTAGTTACCTAAGTGCAACGTCTTAAAATGAGCATATTTAATTTTATGAGAAACTTTTTTGGTCTGCCTGATCGAAATCCTCAAGAACCATCAATAAGAAGGTAACAACCTAGAAATAATCCTGATGTTATGAAAAAAACTTTATTCCTTTTCTGAATACAGCAATAAATAATAATCGATTTATCATTTTTACTCATTAAATTAACTGTACTATTACAATACATGCTGTTATAAAACTGCAAATACAGAATTATTTGACCATAGACTTAAGTAAAGTTTCAATCAAACGAACCCATGATATACAGTAGAGTTAGCTTAAGGGTGGTATTAAGCCCTGTCTACAGAATATCTGTAGTGGTCCATAAGAGATTGACTCTACACTAAAGTCTCGCACACAGACTCCTTCTCAGTAGTCCGTCGTTCATAAGAAATCAATGCCACAGTATCAGATTGCTCTGGTCACAGAGTTATCTGTGTCCTTACTCATAGAAATTGCTCAACTTTAACTTTCTACGAACTACCAATCACAGCCGAGGAAATATGTGAATGTACATTGAAATAAAAGAACGAATGGCAGTGAGAGTATCCTTCGCAATGGAAAAATATACAAATTGAAAAGATAGCTACATGTAGATCTATATCAGAAACATCTTTCTAAAAATTAAACACCCCGGGAAGAGCTGCTTCTAGGAAAATGTTTTTTGAGAAATACCAAGTTCTCATAAATATTGGCTTTGTTTTTGTAGGTTCAACACCCCTATTATTAAAAATATTTAAAGTGCTTGTTTTGTTTTCATACAAATTATTAAGTTAGTACATGTGTTTTGCATTTTCAGGCTATTGCAAATACTTATTTATTTTAAGTTTGATAGTTAAAATTGATTTATATAGTTACATATTTCTTGTGATTGGACTTAACCTACGTTTTAGTATATACTGAAAGTTTACTCAACAAAGTTGTTTTTGGTTTCTCTAATTCTAATTTGATTAGCTGACTATGCGATGCTCGCTTCTTGAAGTAGACCAGCGGTTCCCAAAATGCTCAAACTGTGGTTAGCAAAATTCCCGGGGGCTCACAAAATCTTCCAATGGGTTGCCAACATTTCTGTGATGGCAGATTTTTGCAGCACTTTGTGAGGAAATGGGAAGCAGTTACAACTGTTTATTATCTCACACTGAAGTCAGTTGATTATCTCGAGATAGAACTCTTACAAGATTGTTTGAACTTAAACACGAAGTTTTGGTTTTTCTTACCTACCATCCCTTTCGCAAAGAAAAGTGAATGCAAGATCAAATGTGGCTCCAGGCTTTGACCTACTTGGCAGACATTTTATCAATTTAATGAACAGTCTAAACCTAACCCTTTAGGGGTCGAATATTATTATTATTATTATTATTATACTGTGCAAGGTCGTATCGAGTCATTCATAAAAAATAACTTTTGGGAAATTTGTTTAATTAGCAATCAAACGAAGTGCTTTGATACACTTCACCACTTTATGGTAGAAAATCAGCTTTTCTTTGGACGAAAATGTTAAGAACATGGTTATAAAACACTTGAAGGGACTTGGAAAAACCTTCAGAGAATAATAACCAATAGACCAATAGACCAATAGTAACAATTGGATTCTCAATCCCCTGGAAGAGACAGCTGTTTTGAAATTGTCCACATTAAGCATGAGTGAAAAAAAAACAGCTCGTTGAAATTTCCACTGATCTTAAATTAAGGAAAAGCTATAAACCTTTGTCATTATTTGATTTCTGGTTAAGTTTAAAGGGGTATTTACCAGTGTTAGAGAATAAAGCCAATAGAGCTTTGTTACCATTTTCTTCTAGATATTTGAGCGAGAAATATTTTTCTTCATATGCCTATTTAAAAAATAAATACAAAAAACAGGCTCAATGCTGAAAGTAACTTGAGACTTTATTTATCGTCTGTGGTTTTTGACATTAAAGCTTTGTGCCATTCAAAGCAAGCGCATCCTTCTCACTAAGTCACGTGAAGAAGTGAGTAGCTGTTAAAACTAGTAAACAATTTTGAAACTTAAATCGGCATGGCATTTTGTGATTAAAGGAGGGTATTTCAGTTATGTCAAAGCAACAACTTCCAGTACCACTTTAAAAAACATGTGAAATGTGTTAATATTATGACAGTAAGGATAAGAAAATGTTAGCATAGTACTTTGCTTATTTAATTTCAGTTTTGATTTTTAAAACCAATATATAGTTATTTAAATTCTTACTTAAGTGGTTTCAATATTATTTCATTAAATTTGATAGGGTATCCAAAAGTACCTAATGAGCTACATTAGGTTAATTTAAAGGTATTAAACATTTTGATTACAATTAATAACTAAATTTCATAAAAATTAGATATAAAATTAAGTGTGAAACTATGGCTATATACCAGGGGGTTTGTACAACTCAGAAGTATGTGAAAGGGGTTCATGAGTCAAGAAAATTTGGGAACCGCTGCTGTAGATGATCTTCTTTTAAATTTTTTTATTGGACGAAATCTCTCACCATTTCATTGGTTGAAACAGTTACGTGAGTATGGATATTGACTCTGTAATCACTAGTAGAATTTCTTATGGACCAGGAAGACTGAGTATGAACTACGAACCCAGGGGTGCAGAATATGTTCAGAGATCCAATATTTCCCCAGAACATAACATTTAAAAAAACCAACCAAAAACCATAGCGCTCAAAATAAAACATTGAATTTTTTATACAAAATTTAGTTTTCTCCCATCTTCTTGTGTGCATTACATATTGTTATTAATTGTTCATTGATACCAGTAAGCTTACCGGTACCAACATTTAATTTTACATCTTGATAGTAAGAAGCAATGGAGTGTCATCCCGGGAGGCCTTGGTTTAATTGTTGATTTTCATAGAATTTTCGTTTTGTCGTAGACTCACCACTACTGCAAGGTATATTATTATTAACTACACTAGGGGAAATACTTTCGCTATTTACGATTATAAGTTTTTACTAATCACATAATTTACGTTTTACAAAACTTGCCATACTCCCTTTATCATTACTTCTAGGTTTTTATTGGGGATGTTTATTAGATACGTGATATTCGAGTTTATTACGTCTGCCACGCCTTTCACAACAAGCACAGTTAACATAATAGGCCTAAACATTTGTTTCACTAACCCATCTAATTTGCTATAAAGATTTATCCATTGTTCAATCTACAAAACCTAATAGGTCCACTAAATATAACAATTTCATGGCCACACAATTATTACAATACACATGTCATGAGTTTAAATAAACTGTGCACACATCACCATGTAATTAGGCTGTGATATAAGGTTGACTGAATTTAAACTAAAACAAAATATCGCCAACCCTTCCCTACCCTCCACCGCCTGCCAGCCATAGCTACCAAACACCTGCAGTAGGGTAGGTGACTGATGACGCATCACTCAATCACGCCTTTAGCCAGATTGAATTAGATTTTTCCTTTGCCCCTTATCTCAACCTCTAATGTCTTATCTAAAACTCTGACACATTATCTTAGCACCTAGACACCGCAACTCTGTGTGCTTACACCAACATTGCCTCACTATGGAACATACTGATAGTGTGGGTGTTGAGTGTCATCAGCCTTAGTTTTTCAAACAAATGAAACGAGCATAGCAGAACCAGAATGTACTAAAAACGTTAACAAAATTGTTGGGATTTTCCCTGCCCCAAATTTACCAGGACTGCTTTAATTTCCCCCGAATCTCATTCATGTGTTTGGACATATTCTGCACCCCTGTACATACGTACGGATATGGAGTCTGTGTCGGGGCCTTAAGAGCTCATTTCAGAGCAATGTATTTGCTGGTTTGCTTGACCAGCTTACATACCCTATACATCCTCATAAATACATCCCAGGAACAAGGGACTTGTTTTATTTTGTAAAGGAATGATGTAAAAGTAAGACCTGCTTCTAACTTTTTTGTTTTTTACCTACTTTATTTTTTTATCATTTGTGAAACTATGCTAAAATTGACTATTTTTTACACAGCCTAAAAATGTAATAACACAGTGTTTTGACTTTTTATAATCCAAAGCTTAATTATCGAGTAATTTGCTATCTACTTAGAGGCTGTAATGCTAAAATCTCACTCGTTGTTACTAGGGCTATTTCTAGACGGAACACTGAACTATAAAGGGGTGGAGCCAAGAGTTTGTTAGGTCACTCACATGTGTTACTTCGCTCTGGCTGACACACAAGACATTCCCACACCAGTCCCCAACACATCACTAAACAAACAAGCCCAAACCAAATGGTGTCTAATTCATTAATGAATTATGTACTTTTCAATTAGCCAGATATTAATTATTGTTTATAATGTATTTTACAAACCAAAGTTGTCGTGAAACTGTTCTACTGTTTACTTATATAAAGTATGGGGGCCGGGGGGGTATTTAAGGCGTCACGTTTGTGTTAGATTGGCCTGCTGCTAACGGAGAAATAGGGGTTCGAATCCCAGTCGTGTGTATTGAGGGTGAATTCTCCTAAATTATTTCCCATTCTCCTTCCACGCGAAAGCGGGTAGATTACCTCTGAGTCTTCCTTTCCCATCCCTACCCCATTAGAGTAATTATCATCTATGTGTATAACCTGAACAGGTAGTAAGATAAAAAAAATTAGGGATTTAACTAACCATATTTAAAAATATTAGAGCTAGTAAACCCCTAATGCTGTTTGAGCCCGGGTACAGAAAGGGATCAGTTAGTTCAAATAATCGTTCATAATTTGCGTGTACAAACCTTACCAATTTAGTAGTCTCCACACAATATTTAGCCATTTTATCAATTTTATTTTTGTAAGAATCTGAGTGCTGTGTATCTGTTATTAGAACTAACTACAGGTATTTTTTAAGAGGCTTTAATTTTAATTATAATGTAAAATTAACCCAAGGTAAAAGTATCCAAAGTTTATATAATTTTAAGTATTAATCCTTTATTGGATTAAATTTTGTGACTAAATGTGAAAAATAGTGAGACTGATTAAAACATTATGTCAAAATAAGTATTTACTGTAATCCAAAAATCTTTGCTTAAGGGCGATAGTAATAGAAGTATAATGATGCAATATACATTATTACTAAACAAAATTTGCAAAAAGATCATTAAAGTAAAAAAAAAATCATAAATGAAATAATGACCTTTTATAAATACATATTGGTTCTTCTAATTACTGGCCATATTCCGATATTCTATTACACCAAGAAGTTTTTTTCTAATTGATTGTGAAATCTTATATGCCTAAATTTTAGAACCCATTTTCATTATTTTCTGATCAACTGGAGTGGACTTTGTAACTACTTGCAAGTCTATCATTTTCCTACTGCACCAAAAGCTTATACACGGTTGGAAATTTAAATCCCCCTCTCCCAACCTATTTCTTCGACCCTTGTTTTGAAATTTAAAAAATTCAGACGCTTCTGGTTATATGGTGTTGCCCCTAAACCTGTAAGTAAATATTTCACTTTTATGCCACAAGGTAAATATTATATAATATTAGCTTGGACATTTTTGGAGATAACGCCCATCTTCCCATTTTCGATCTTTCATTTTGAAATTTAGTTTGTTTTCATAATGTTTGAGGTGTATCTTATAACAGGCTGACAAATTTAAATCTTTAACCACAATGAAAAGTAGTTTTTGATATAGATTTTGGAAATCCCCTCCAAATATTTCACAAACCCCAAACTAGAAAATGTAAATATTTACTAACTATTTGGGCATTTGGCACTACATTCCTGACAATGCTTTATCATTGCAACTAAAGACTTTGTTTGCTATTCACCACCCCCCACCCCCTTTCCTATTTCCCAGAGCTCCATTTTAAAATTTAATATTATCAGATTGTATGATACAGTACAGCTTACTTTCAGCTGAATGTTGTTATATACCACACTGGTAAGTAGTTTCAATTAGATTGAAAATGTGGAATCTACCATCCTCCATTTTGCTGACTCCAACTTTGAAATTTAAGTTTTTAGAACTTATATGAAT
Source organism: Timema shepardi (assembly GCA_902151425.1). Classification (NCBI taxonomy): domain Eukaryota; kingdom Metazoa; phylum Arthropoda; class Insecta; order Phasmatodea; family Timematidae; genus Timema; species Timema shepardi. Next base: position 14,127 of record CABFVX010002467.1, read on the forward strand.
ATCTAGAGTATTACTTCTACATGTTTGCCAAATTTTATTGTTTTACCTCACCTAAAGTGATTTGTATATTTATAGCCCCCACACCCCAATTTCCCGGATTAATATATTTAGATTTCCTGTGTATAAACCTTTCCGGCATGGGGTAAAAAGAGCAAAACATATAAAAAGTGCAAAAAGGTTTAACTTATCAACTTGTTTTTAAAATAAGGTTAAAGAGGGTAAGTAAAATGGGTAAAAGGTGCAGAGAGGGCAATACACCAAAAAAAGGACAAAGAGGAAAAGAGAGTTTTATTTTAGAGTAGAAAGTTTAAAAATTTGTAAAAAGTGCAAAAGGGACAGAAAGAGTAAAAAGGGTAAAAAGTAGATCTAATCAAAAATATTAGAATGTTATACCCCTTTTATCCATTTTACTCTTTTCCTTCTTACGTTTTTTGCACTAAAGCTGTTTTTTGCCCTTTTAGTCCTTTTTAATTGGAACCTTTTGGTATTTTTACACTAATTGCCTTTTCACTTGTACCCCTTTTAACCTGTTTGTTCTTTTTGCCTTGGTTAACCTTCTTTTGCCTTTTTGGCACATTTTTCCATTTTCTCTTTTTGCCTATTTGATCTTTTTTTCCCTTTTATTACTTTTATCCCTCTTGTCCTATCCCCCTTTTTAGCAATTTTTGCAATTTTGGCCTCTTTTGTCCTTTTTACCCATTGAACATTTGACCTGTTTCCTTATTGCCTCTTTTTACATCTTGAACTTGTATATCCTATTTGATAATAAGCTATTTATTTTTGCCATTTTTTGCCCTTTTACCGTTTATATACCTTTTACCGCTTTTAGCCTTTTTTTTCCCTATTTACCTTTTAAGAACTTTTGGAGTTTTCTCTTTAAGCCCTTTTAATTATTTTATTCCTTTTTATACTTTAACACTTTTTACTTACCTTTTTTATCCTTTTTGATTATATTAACTTTTTAATCTTTTTGCACTTTTTACACCATTTTACATAAAGCTTTTCAGTTTTTCAATCATTAGATCTACATCCAAATTGTTCAATATATCGAAGCATAAACTTATCCAGGGGGTCCTGAATAATTGTAGTTTATTCTTGGCATGAATCAGTTTATGAAAAGCTCATTCACAAGCGGTACTTGTGACAGGAGTCACGCTAAAGTCTTTGGTAGCCCAGATAAATTACGAAAATCCATTTTCAACACTAATGGTCTGAAACCAGTCCTGAAAGTGCGAGGTTGTTAGAAAGTTTACTAAAATATGCATTAAAAAAACAAAACAAGCAAATTGAATTAATTATCAAGCAAAAAACTACTCTGGTTCTCATTTTAAACCAAATCATGTGTGCCATTTTTAAAAGATTGCAGGGTTATTTGTCATTCCAAACAATCCCAATATCCTTTTTAAGCACAATCGTTAGCTCCCATTTTTTAAAATTTGTATTCTATAAACCATCCATCCTTAATTTGGAGGCTAAAGACAAAATAAAAAATTGAATAAAATCCATCAAACCATCTCATCTCTATCCCTTAGGGTGGACAGACAGAATTGTAAAATTCACTTTTTTGGGTTTGGAATCACATAAAACATAGATTCAGCATAATCTCGAAGCCGAAAATGTTTATGATTATTTGATCACAATACTGTTTTTATTTTTAATGAAGTAAAAAGCCACTTTGTTTTACTACAATTCAGTTTTAAGGAAGAGTAAGCTAGAATTCTTCTGGAAATTTTCCCTCATTTGCATGGAAGAAGAGTGGGAAACCATTTAGGAAAAAACACCCTCATACACCCAACTGATATTCGAACCCCAACCTCCCCAGCAGCAGAAAACCAAACTAAATGAGCTTGACATGTGTCCACAGATGCTTATTTACATTAATGGTGTCGCATTTCTCTTAAAAACAAACAAATAGAAAGCCATTCTAGTGCACTCAAATAGGCCCATAGTTTGGATGAACATTGAGGAGGGAAAATCGATATTCCTATTAATAAAGTAACATAGATGAAAAAAGAACATCGTCTGAAAACATTGATGTTGTAGAACCAAAAACATTGGTAATATTTTTCAAACCAATTGAAACTGTAACTGAAGTGTATTTTTAATAAATGATTATGAAACTTGTATGTAAATTCAAAAAATTGTATTAAAAACTAATAATAAAAAAATACTATTTTTAAAACAAACACACAAACATATCGCTGTCTTGGACATCGTTACAAAACATTGATGGTTGTAAATCATCTATGAGGAAATCATCTATGTTCAATTGAACCCTCCTTAACAAGAGTAAGGGGAATACAGGAGGTCCAAATATAACAAAAATATAACGGGGCAAAAAATGGCAATAGGAGCGAGTACTTGGAGTTCTTTGCTTTGATTGTCTGTGGACAAACATTCAAAACTCAGACCCCGCAACTCCCACCCGTTGCGGAGTTCAATAAGAGAACGGTCTATCTCCAGAGATAGTTAAAATAGCGAAGAATTAATCTCCAAAAAAAGGTACACCAGAATAAAGACTCAATCAATAACACACATAAAATAAAATACCTAAGATATGGTGGATTAAAGTTATGAATAAGAATAGTAAATGTTTTCAAGTTAGTATTTATTTAACAGGCAATCAATCCTTTGAGAAATATATATGATTAATATAATATGACAAAATTGATATTAACGAAATATTTGAGACATCATTAGCGTATGCAAGCAATATATGTATGAATACATTTAGGGAAAACCCGCATGGTTTATATTATTAAACAAAATTTAGTACTTTAAAAAAAAGCCATTATCATAAATTAACCCAATATTGTAAAATGGCATTGATCACTTAAAAAACAATATCTAGGAAATTATTTAAGAGTTCATGTGTTACAAGACAATAGATCATTAAAGAGGTTATCCTTAGTTGGATAATTATAAACAATATTTCTTCCAAAAATTTAGAATATAGACCTATACAGCAATTTAACTAGCCCAATAATATTTACTTAGAATTCTACCCAAATATTTACATTCCTTCCTTTTTTTATATATATATTAACAATTATACCGTTTTGTCGTAACAACAACAAATTGCAAACGTTAACGTTGAAACGTCATGGATAAGTGAACTATCATTGAATTTTAGAAGCTTTACTGAATCCATACAAATATTTAAATTTATTATCAAAACACTGAACAATACAATATTCATGAGATTCAAAATCGACTCTTTTCTCGATGGTATCATATCGTAAACATCCTAAAGTTTATACTCGATTTTTATTTATTATTATCGAAGAACAAAATAAAGATCGATCATCAATATACATGTCTTGATTGTGTAACTAATCGACTTAGAAGTGAAGTCGAGCGTTTTTACAATAATTATAAATTTAAGATTAAATAAC
>CABFVX010002467.1:21113-88074 GCA_902151425.1 Timema shepardi
GTTGTAACCACTTCTTGTACCCTATGTAAGTGATACCCCAGCTAATGGTAGCGGCTCTCCTTGGGACGCACCATTCTTCCTCATATCCTTCACAGCACTTGATGATAGCTCCAAGGGATACAGTCTTTGTAGTGGCCAGACTCTCTCAACAGTGGCAGTCTTCACTCAAGCTACTCTTGATACTCCATCCGTTCCTGGGTACAGATCCAAGACAATTCCTAGAGGCCATTGAATGCATTTGGTGGAGTCGTCTCCTATCACTACTACATCCCCCACACCAATAACATCTTCCTTACGTTTCCCACTGTGAACCAGGGATGCAAATTAGCAAACACCCACATGCCCCGGGCTTCTAAATTATTTCCACATTCTCCTAAGATTCCTATAACACTTGCGTATTAGCTCGGACTTAGTGCATTTTTAAGATTTTTAGTGTGTTGCTGTCATTTGTTACAACAATGCCAATGTATCCAACTGCATGTGAACGTGGTTTCAGCTGTATAAATTGAATGAAATCTAACCACAGAAGCATGCTAATATTTGAAACAACAAACAATTTAATGATTATTAGTATGGATTGACCATCTGTAACTGCCTTTGATCCAACAGAATGCATTCAAAACTGGTTTGTCAACAAATCACACTGGCCTGGCTATAAGCAGTAAATCAGGTAGGTAAGAAAAGTGGACGTGTAGATTTTTTGGTAGGCCTCTAAATATGCAGTGCTTATATTTGCAAGCCTGCAATAGAGCCAAGTATTCCGTTCTGAACATGCTACTCTCTCTCTCTGAGCTTCTTTAGATATCTCCATTGCTGGATCAGTGCAGAGTGGTCGATCACGTCCAGATCTGCATTTTGCTACTGGAATTTTTGTGAAGAAAATTGGCTTGTGTCGGCGGAACTGGCACTGGTATCTTCTGTAACATAGGTTAATGGTCGAGAGTTTATGATTGCTTCACAAAATTGTGTATAATTCTTCATAATGTAAAGAAGCCTGGACCGTTGAAGACTATATACCATAGTGATAGTGAGCGATATACCATGGTGGAAGAGACTGATATATATACTGTGGTAGACAATATATTGCCACATCCAAAATTGTAATATTGGTATATCAATGTAACATATTAAAGCAGTATTTCGCAATATATTGCCCAACCCAGTGGCCGTAGTATCATCAGATTATTCCACACAGAGGAAGGGGACAAATTGTCTGCTGGCAGGTTATGGTGATCAGGCAACCTTGGCTATGGGATAGTCAAAGATATACTGTCTTACAGTAGTAATAATACAACCGTATTGTAACAGTCACTGCTTCATCACTGGCCGGTACTGATTTCTTACTAACTATAACCATAATGATAGTTGTGACTAAATGAGATATTTACTTATATAGGCCTGCAAGTTAGAAACGTGTGTTTGAACTGAACTGACATTTCAAAGATAATAATTATAATAATACCTGTCCATTAATAAAAAAGACATACTGTCTGAACAAGCAGTATAAGGTGTTGCTGAATAGTAATACAAACCTAATGAACTTAAAATAGACTATATCTTTTTTAGCACATCTGATAATATAATTTTTTAACATGGTTTATACATTTTCAAAGTGTGTAACCTGGTGGCGCTAGCGTCGGTTACTACCAAGTAACTAACTGCTCCAAATAAGTGAGCGCAGACAGAAATAAGCATAAACATATTTATTCAGCAACAAAGAAACAAACTCACTAGTGGTTTAGACTACTATAAGAACGTACTACAGTATACAGAAGGGCATACAGCCCTACAAAAACAACAATGAAATACAAAATGGGAAAAACAAGGAGCATTGAAAATAAAGGCCACGAAAGCTAATACTGCAGATCCGGGAGAGAGAAGCTCCTGATTAAACATATTAAATAGAGAATGCTTGCTACAAATGAGGAGGTCATTTAGTTGGGCACATATGAGGGTCAACCTCAACTTATCAGCTTTAACAAATGGGGAACAAGATCTAGTCCCTTTTGTCCACAATAACCAAGATTGGTAGGGAGTGCCAACTTCTCTTTAGGGAAGAAGCCCCAATCAAGAGATATAACACATAAAAGTGACAAAGGCCCTTTTGAGGGCCAACCTCGAATTATCAAACTTGAATAATGAAAAATAGAGTGAAGTCCCGTACACGCAAGCAATAATTAAGATTGGCAAGAAGTGCCAACTTCTCTATCGGGGAGAAGCCCCAAACAATCGATTTACCAAACTTGAATAATTACTGAGTTAAAAATGGTGACGATGAAAAAGACTGAGTTTAATAATGTAGAAAAGGCGGCTTGAAGAGCTCGAGGAAGAAGCTTATGACACCACAGCAGAGAAGTATATCTTACATGAATAAGCCAGGAAGTATCACTTTTTCGGTCCAAAGCGGCAAGCAAGTGTTCGACTTTTGCTTCAATGAGGCCTGTTATATTCAAAACTGTGCCCACAGCCATAGCCAATGAAATCGCAGAGATGCAAAATGTTCAGGAGTTTATATAGTTTTACAAGGTTCTGAGAAAACTTTCTTCCCTATCCACTCAGCATCTGGGAATTAGCGGATTGGTGGTTTTTAGTAGACCAATCAGAGACAATCTTTTTGATCACAAGTGCGGGCAATGAAGCAGCCTCGGCTGCAAGAGGATGTGAAGAGCACGCCAGCTCTCGGACAAAATGGTGTGCATTCAAAACGCAACACTTGTTATGAATTTATTTGATAACAGAATGTTCATATTTCAGTACAGGCATATATAAATTGCCTATTAATATATTTCTTTTTTCTAGACATGGTTGGTTTGATGAAAATCTACCAGATGAATTTCGAAACCCAATTGGAAGTTGGGGAGATGGAGATGACTATGATGAAGCTGATGATTATAGGTAAAACTTATATCTATCTATACAATAATAAATATATTGGAATATATGAATACGATATATAATTTAGGTTGATATTGGAGAATTAGTTCCTTTAAAGTTGATTACTTTTTTATGATTTATTTGTATAATTGAATTAAGATATATTAAATTGGTAATTAATTTTTCAGACATTCACATGCAACCCCCTTCGGATTCAAAATTTTCAGTAATCCTATTGAAATCCATAGATTTTTTGAACATCAAATGAATGAAATGATGAAAAGTATCCAGATGTTTGATACAGATTCAATATATGGTAAGACAAGATTTAAGATTACATTAAATGTTGCTTTTGAATATAATAACTTTTTAAAATAATCCCTTTTCTAAACATATTAATCTGCTTCAATGGTGAAATGGTATAATGTAAGGGTTGGTAACTGGTCGCTCGCACGGCCATTCACTTATTTACCAATTACGCTAATGGTTTTAAGGATAAGGGAGGTTATATTTGTAAGAAGTGTATCCACATTTGCGTGGAGGGAAAGTGGAAAACTATTTAGGAAAAACCACCCTCACTACACTCAACCAAGATTCAAACCTCGATCTCCTCGTCATCAGTAGTCTAGTCTACTACAAGGGTAGCGCATTAGACCACGTGACAACCGAAATGGATAAAGTGTGAAACTGTTCCTTTGTTGAATATTTTATTATAATCAACATTTTTTGTATATACTCTTTAATTTTTTGGCGACCCCCATGTAAATATTCAGTCACCAAATATTTCTGCACTCTGTCAGGTTGCTTGAAAAATTTCAGCTTCTTGGGTCTTGAGATTTTTTTACTTTTTTTTTACTATTTTGCACTCTTCTGGACTGTGAAAAACTTAGCTTAGCTTCCTAGCTCTTCTAGGCTTCAAGAGTATTTTGACTTTGATTATCTGTAAACCACCCACCATTTTGGGGGTCCTCTTGGGAACTTTCTTTCACCAAATATGCTTACACCTTTATGGACTAGTGGCTACCTGCCCGCAAAATTTCAGCTTCTTGGTCTTCTGGGGTTTGAGAGATTTTTTTAGCTGTAGAGAGCAACTGGTAATCATTATATTGAAGATGACCAGGGGTCGGACTTTGATGATATAAACATGATCAAGAAATGACCTAAAAACTCAAAAATTACCTAAAAATTCAAACAAACATTCATAATGAATGCACACAACTAAATCAAACACACACTTTACAAAATGGAAACTAAAAAATGTGTATGTAATGAAAAGCCTTTAACAACTAAACCCTTGCATTCTGTTAAATTTAACATTGATTTAAAAATATCTGCTTCAGAAGTAAAAGCTACCCCCTCCAAATGCAACCCTCTCTAGCCTAGATGCAGTGTCTCACCAGGAATGTGTAAGGTGCCATACATGTATTATGTAATGAAATTTTAGGCCATATTTTTACCCCCTCCCCCAAATCATGCTTCGTAACACTTTGACAACCCCCTCCCCCCCACCTTAAGTTACTTAACGGTTCCAGTTTCAACTATAAAAAAGCACCTTTCTTCATGTTATTTTCAAATGGGCTTTTTTTAGTAGACTTGTTATTTTCACGTTAGATCTTATCAGTTTAAAATAAATACAATTTTGAATAAAGGATGCAAATTTCTAGTCAAACAATTTTATTTGTATCTATTATATACTCTGTCACTAAATGCTAAATAAAGGTAAAATGCGGCCTGAAACCTGTTGATTGTAGTTTTATTGATACACCTCTACATAAAAGGATGTGGCATTGTCATATGATTCATCACATCTTTGGAATTGAATATGAAGAACACTTTAGTACTCCTGCCAATAAATGAACTGTAACCTTGTTACAACATATAAACATTAAGGGGTTGTCTCACTCACCATCCTGGCCCCCAGCTGACCCGTCTCAGCAACAAACTATAACTCCACAACACATCGTAGCACTGGCTAACATTGGACTGAAGCAGCCCGAGGTTCATTTATCAACTCTTGAGCTGAGCCGCGCCCACAGAAAAAAAGAAGAGTGACAAGTGCGAACTCACTGCACTTTTTCGGCCGCATCCAGCCAACTCCCAGGACTGTTATTTTGTGCATATCTGGAGACTTGTAGCATGTTATAGTATGTTCCAGACGCATGATTGCCCCCAACCCTCTCTCCCTCCTGTTGTTCCCGCGCCTCGTGAGCACGTGGTATAGTTTTAGGTTATATAATGATGGTGTGTCTGTTGTAGGCACACATTACTTGCCGGCTACAAGGTGAGCGACATTGCTAGAGGCTGATTTAAACGTTAGGTTATTCAAAATTCCCTTTTGGCTTAAAATATTCTATTCAAAATTATGGTTCTGGACTAGTAATACTTAAATTTTTATTAATTATTGACACTTCATGGATTTAGTAAAATTTGGGCTCTTAAAGCCATCATAATATTCAATATCTTTGGGCGGTTATTTCAAACCCTGTTCACTTTTATTATGATCCCTATGGGGGATCTTTGGATCCGGTACCTTAATTTAAAACTTCTTTTATCCGATTAACGGGTGGTTCTTTTTTACCCTTTTGGTGCCAACATTTGAGACGGACTTTTAAAACGGATAGCGTTGTTTGTCAGCTCTTATTGTAATATTTTAGGGGATTATATTTATTTTGTTAGTTTATTTAGAGACTTTTTATCTTTGTTGAAAATGTTTAAAGTTTATGAATTGTTAGTCAAAGTAGGGGCCGCGAGCCGGCGAGGTCATACTGCAGTCTTAGCTATGTTAATTGTTTTAGGCAATTAGACAGCGTAGTTTTATATATTATGACCTTTGTGACTAGATTCTGATATGTTTAATATTCTAATATTCTATCGGCTGGAACTTTGTCATATGAGACTATATTGTTATTGTTTAACTTATGAGAACTGTCAGTTAGGGTAACTTAACTCTTATGTATATGTGTATTTGCTAGGTCACGTTCCTGGCCGATCATTTTATATAGAACTCTATTTGATAATAAATTTGTTGCTATGGCAGGAAATTTTTAGGTTAATTTGAAGGTCAATTTAGTATAGATTTTTTAATGTATTCTTGAGTTGTCATTTATGGGCAAGAGTACTGAATTACGTCTGAAATTACCTTTGATAACTTGTATCTCAGAATATGATGTTGTCTGGGCTCTGGCTTGTTTATAAGACTCATCTATCCAGGTCATGCCAGTTAAATGAATGTTTGCCTCTAATATTTATATATTTATATTTTCAACTCCTAACGCTATATGTTGTCTCACTCTCTTATTGAGTTGTTTGTAATTTTTTATCTGAATAAAATAACACTCTTGTAACCATCTCCGACTGTTATTCCTTAGTGGTGATAAAAGGGGGGTTACAGAACTACTAATTAAAAAAGGAATGAAACACTTTTTAGTTGCCTACCTAGTTAATTGAATTTAATTTGATAAATTCAAACAATTTTATTTTATTTTTACTGTTTGTTTTATAAATTAAAACTTTGTTATGTTAATCTAGCCTAACCACCCCCCTCCCCATGTCACAAAGCATAATGCTACAATGGACCTCTTTCCTCCTCAAGTGTGCTATGTAACACCTCCCTCAGAAGTAAACACAACAAACACAACCCTCTCCAATTTAGTTGCATTATCTCACTAGGAATGGTACAAGCAAAGAGGATACAAACTCCATCGCCTGTATTATCTTTTCATTCTGACATCTTTGTGTTGACAACATTCATTTTTTAGTATCCATGTATTTATAAAATATCAATAGTATTTACAAATATACTTATTCAACTTAAATGGTTGAAATTTATTCAAAAATGCATAAAAATGACTGATAAATAGTTTGAGCCATTAAGGATGCAAACCAAGAAAATATGACCTGAAATCCCAAAAAACAAACTTACCAGAAACATATAAAAACATATCAAAATCCGGGCCATGATTATGACTACTGACAAATTATCCTTAATGGCTGATATGCCTAAACCACTTGATGGTTCTATTTTGAGCTACATCCTCTGATGAAGTATCGATCACAACTGAATTGCTACTCAGGTTTTCTCTGGATGAACATACCTATCTGAAATGTGTTTGCTCACAGAACAGAAGCCATTGTTTAAAGTCAAGGAATGTCATAAGAAGCTGAAACTAAATTTAATATTAGGAATACCTAATAAGTATATTTGCACATTATGCAATACAAATTGTCCACTAGTACCTAAATTGTTAAATTGGGTTTCCATAGTTAATATAAAATGTTATAATAAAACTTTTTCCTTTTTGTAAATCTTTTATTCTGGCTAATCTCCCTCTCGACCAATTCATAGCCTCAGCACTGATTAATATCGGCCCATACAAAACCTCATAGTGTATTACGTTGCAGGGGGTCCTGATTTCCCTGCCCTCCACCCTTCAATGGAGCCAGAAGATGGGATAGGCCAACCTAAAGGCAATGATCCAGCCGATATAAGAGACAAATTCCTTAAGCCTGAATACAGGGAAAAGAACCGGGCTCATCTTTTACCACCAGATTTCTCACCTCGTTCCAACCAGGATACTGATCTGGACGACAGGTATAAAGTCATGGGACATTTTTTATTATCACTATGTCATACTACCCTTTTGGGTTGATTATTGATGAGGAATGTTGGATTTATAGGACATGTACCCAAATTTGTGTGGAGTGTACCGAGTTCCTCTCCATTGCAAGTATTGTTCTCAAGTTTTAAGTTTGTTTAAAAGGTAACTTCTGGTTTTGATGATTTAAAAAAACTAGTTTAAACTGAAAGATAGCGCACAAATAAATTATTAATTTACAAACAGGGAAGATTTGGAGGTTCGCACTAAACATGTGGTTTCCCTAAAGGGTCTTTAAATAATAATCGGGTTACAAAAAAATTAAAGATTTAGAATTTATTAGTTACAAAAAAAATTTACTATCAATTTAAGAAAGAAGAAAAGGTTTACATTTACCATAACTTTACCGATTTGTTACATTATTTAACAAAAAAAATTTCTTTAGTAAAAGATAAGAGAAAATCAAATTAATGATGATATAAATAGCATCTAGCCATAACAACCAGTCCCCTTTATAAGTATAATTTAGAACACGTATATAGGATCACGACAGTTACAAAAACCAAGTCCCATGGTAGCTAATGTTAGTGTTACATCAAGATAAAAAAATAAATAAGCCCAAAAGGCAAAATTAGGGAAATAAAATTACATGGACCTTAACCCCATAATATCAAAAATAGTAAAGAAAGCGACTACATGCTAAATTTGAAAGCAAACCCCACAAAGATTAACAGAGAAAAAAAATTTAGTGTCTCACATCAATCAGGTCCAGGAAGAGAGTGAAAGAGAGAATGGCGTCAAATTTCCACCCAGATCGTCATGTACTGAGAAAGTAATACAGAAACCATTTTTAGTTCAATCTTTGCCAGACAGGCTTCACTACTCGCCATTACGAGAAGATTCAAGATTGATCGAACAAATGGTCAGTCTATATATATATATATATGTAAATATCAATACAGGAGGAAGAGTGGAAAACAATTTAGGTAAAACCAGCCTTGGTACACCCGACTGAGATTCAAACCCTTATATCACCATCATCGGCAGTCCGGTCCATCGCAAGAGTGGCATCCTTCGACCACTGAAGCAGATCACTTGAAATTAATAACTCTCCTCATAGTTAGGCAAATTCAACCCTTAATAAATGTTGGTAATATTACTGTTGTACATAGTTTAAGCTCTGGGAAACAGGTGGGGAGACTTGCTAATGTGTGGATGAACTCTTCTTTGTCTTTCACTTGTGCGGCCAAAATGATTCTAATTATATTACCTAATTAATATTCCAAAGGCTTTTTTAAATTGTATTTTAAGTTTGTAAAGATTGATACATTCTAAAATTAGACATGCTTTAAAGCAGGCGTCTCGAACTTGTTTGACCAAAAGGACCACATTGAAAAAAAAAGCATTTTCGAGAATTTAATATCACAATTTTAATGTCAAACAATTCAATTTAAAAGTTAATAATGTTACAAAAAGTAAATTAAGATTACAAAATTTTAATACCTGCCCTTTGTTTATTCCTCAGGAATATGAAACTATTTATTTGCATCAATGGTGTGTTAGACTTTATATATTATGATATTGAAGTCCCTTTCAAAATCCACAACAGTCTGTAAGACATGATCTCTTGGGTGTTTGTCTTTTTCTTTTTAAGATAAAACAACTGTTTACATACTGCCAAACAACACATATTCCGTACGTCAATTTAACAAAAATTTTAAATCAATATCTGGTGAGTAAAGAGTAAACATTTGGTGCATCAATCAATTGCTAAATTTTCCCAAATAATTTCTAATTTCCAAATTTCATGATCCCAAATGGTGTATTGTTACAACATTTATAAAAATATGAATTGTAGTGCATTGTAGGTTTGTTCATCTAAAGGTCTGCGGGCCGCACAGAATTATGGCTTGGGTCACAGGCAGGTTTACTTTAAAGGCTGCCTTGTAGCATCAACCAATTCTTAATAGAACAATAAAAATTGTATGTGATAACTTTCAAGGTGAGTAATAAGCTTTTATTTGATAAGTAAAATATAGAGGGATTGATTTTATAGGAAAGTATATTTGTTTATTAAAGAGTAAAACATTGCACAATGTTTAAGATTATGCTAGGTGTAAGTCAAACCAATAAAACAAAGTACAAAGATACACTCTTTCTTTGTGCTAAGAACACATGCCACAGATACATGCTATTAATGCAAAGGCCATTGCCATTATTTTTATGTTGGAAGAATAACATTTATTATGACTACGTGACCAATTCACTTACCAATGGTTTTGTATCTCATACTACCTTAAGTAATGACTGCAACATTATTTAACTTTACATATATGGTGGAACATTGACATACTATGCTTATACATACGGGATTAGTTTTTATTGTGGTGACCTGGTGGTCTAGGGGTAAGGTGTCAGACTTCTATGCTGGCAGCCGGGGTTCAATCCTCGGTCCCGGCACGTATTTATCTGATTACCAAACCCTTCCTTCACCTCTGACAAGACATCTTGTGTATGTGTGGAATGCCAGGCCTTCACTGTGGTTTGGATCTCACATTAAACTGTAGGTCCTCCATTTCATCTCACAATCACCCTACCATTACACATTAGCGTAAGTGCGTATAACCCGAACGGGTAGCTAATAATAATAATAGTTTTTATTCCCATGTGTAATCTGTTATTTAAATTAAAAATAAAACAAGTGGAAGTGTGTAATAAATCTTCCAGAATATGATGTATTATTTTAACATTCTCATTAAAGCAAATGGGTCATTGACACCATAATCTTTATTTATTTTTTTATTTTTTCTGTAGAGTAAAAACTGGTGATTTGGAAATAATTCTTGGAAACCTCCCTTTCTCTTCTGACTCGAACATCTCTCCGAATACTTCCCCAATCCCAGGTGGAGCTTCAATGTATTTTGGACAGTCTGTGACAAGTAAAACTATACGAAGACCTGATGGGGTGAGATTAAAATTAATATTCTTTTGACAACACTTCAAGCTATAATTCAAAAGTGCTTATAAAACTGTTATTTGTTAATTCTCATCAAATATATTACTTTACCTAGGTGACCACAAATTCTAGTTTAGAAATGAACACTCAAACAATTTGGTAGGTAGGTGCACTCATTTGGTGCAAACAGAATGTTGATTGATATTAATATAAACACACTTTATAATAAATAATAGCTTACCCTTCATTAGATATAATACAACTCTTTTTTTTATACATATATAGGTACCATAACTAAGTAATGAATTTTGTGTTTAAGCGGTGCAAGAGTATTAAACAAGTAAAAGTGAAAGTGGTAAAATGACAAGGTGTGGGTGCAATATGAAAGATTGGTAAGCAAAAAATGAACTTTACAAGAACATGAATGGAAGGTTGTGGAATGTATACAAAGAGATAAAGATAGATGCAAAGAAAGTAGTAAAGGATAGTAAGAAGCAAATGATATTAAAAGAAGAAGAGATAATGTAGAATGGTATTTAAAGTAAATAAGCTGTTTCGGAAGTGGGTCAAGAGGGAAAAAAAACAAGCAGTGCAAGGAAAGACCAATGCTATTCAGTATGAACGTGGTGAGATGATTTGGGATGAAAACATAAGAGAATGATGGAAGGAGTATTTTGAGCAATTGCGTGTTGAAAACATAGAAAAAAGTAACAAAAAATAGGGAAAATGCTATGGTAAGAGAAAAAATTAATGAAGTTGAGGTGTTTAGAGCCATTACAATTTTAAATAATGCCAAAGCTGCGGGTGTAGATAGGATCACAAGTGTGGGTACTTTTTTCTACGTGGCTTGCTGCACAGATCCAATTACACACAGAACAATACACAAATAAAATGAAATGTAAACATTAGGTCTTCAGGACTGTAGACCTATATGTGTGCATGAGCACAGAATAGATTGATAAAAGCTGAATGTTTGGATTGGGAGGGAGGTAAGACCATAGTCATTACTATGTAGACTATTTTAGAAACTTTAGTTGGAGGGGGAAGGTAGGACTGCTCACACTTCAAGCAAGACGATGGCATTTCCGACATTTCTACAGTAAAATACTGTATATGGACTGGTGTTTTCATTTTTTGTCCACTGTTTAGAGATTTTTATGCATAAGTATGCATCTCTAACATTGTCTGTGTCTATTATTAGGAAATTCCACTATTGCTAAGATGTTTAGTCATAAAAGCCAATGTTATTTTGCCAGAGGAATTTAAACTGTTGATTATAAAGAATTCGCTATTCAGAGGTGTCTGTTAAGGGAGATTTCACAATATTATCAAGGAATTTCAAAGTTAAAAAATATTGAGAACTCTTTGTATGCTATGTACAGTTCACTGGTAAACAACCCCACTTGTGGAAAGTGTTTGTAAAATTAATTATAAGTAAATGCAAATAAATATAGAAATGCACCCTTGGTTTACCCTGAAAGGTAGATCAAGCTTGTCTTACCTTGTTTCACTATGCTGTAGCTTACTAGATCGGGCCATAGTGAGTTCGTCAAGATAAGATTGCTTACGGCCTTTCAGGGTAAACAGAGCGTACATATAAAAGTCCCAAGTGTGAATATATAAAATACTAGAACAAAATAATATAACAACAGGGTGTCTACTCACCTGGATAACCTGGAATTCTCAGGGATTTTCCCTTTGCATGAAAAATCAGGCAATTATCGGGTAATTCTGGAGTGACTCATGGGATTTTCTTTCAATATCCAACATTTAAAAAAATCTAATAAATTTGTCTAGATGGGGACTTAAGCTTGATTCACATATCCACCGAAAATAGAAAGCAGAATCTACCTCAGAGGCACAGCAATTTACACACTTTAAGTTGACCCATGATGCATTGCAACGCAAACTTAAAACAGCTGACTATCAACAGATTAGATCTTTTAGTAGACAGACATATATTTTAGATCATTGTCCCAATGGATGTTTATAAATTGTAATGCTGTGTTGTGGCACAATCCAATACAGCGATACACACGCTTTACATTAACAGGTTATTTCAAATCTCCTCACAACGGTCAAGGTCAGCTAGTTTCTGACTGTAGAGCGGATGCATTGTCAAATGTGCATGCACACTGATTTAAGATGGTTGGTTCTGTGCCTAACATCTTGAACATAGCGGACAAAGTAGAAAATAGTTGAACTTCAGCAGAACAGCTCGTGCCGATCAAGCAGAAATCTTGCGATTGACTTAAAGCACATCACGTGACTGCATTTCTGTTCTGCGCTAGCTTTTGCAGGTTTTAAAGCAAATTTCATTTTTTTCTATAATAACTTAAAAAATTCTCCAGTAGAATCATAAAGTTTAATTTTCTTCAAATGGTGACTTTAACAGTTGTTGAATATATGTCATGAGCATAGTGGCACTAGATGACAAACTCTTTAAATAAAGAGAAAAAGCTGTCATTAAATTCCAGGACACCCTTGACAGATATTCAACAACTGTTGACATCTCCATGTTAAGGAAATTAAACTCTTTTTTTGCATTGAAGCAATATTTGATAAATTTTGCCTAAAAAAAGTTTTGCTATAAAAACTGCAAAAACACTGGTCTTTTCTCAATTTCCCTACATCTACCTAAATTATTTTTGTTGCAGATAATTATTACAAAACATAAAAAAAAGACACTCATTCAATTATTTGAAATTCCCTTCCTGCCATGAAATGCATACCAACCATTTCTGAAGACATTGTTGGCAAAGGAAATATAAAATTCTTAAAATAATTGTTAAACTGGTATGTACCCTCTTGAACAGCAATTCAGACCTAGGGTGTCGATTTTCTGTAAATGCAAAGGTCCTTCTTGAAAATAAGCATGAACAATTTATTGTTTCCAAACAAAAGATTTATGATGCTATTCTTCATGAGGGTGCAGCAACAAGCTATGAGATACCCATGCACTTTGGAGCATTGAACACAAGTTGCGGCAGCTTGTGCTACTTCTGACAAAGAAAAAGGGCTCTGGAGATAAAAGAACTCAAAGTTCAAGCAATAACTAATCCTGGAAAATGCCTAAAAGGCTGTTGCAGCTTTGGAACATCAATCTTAACTAATTTTAAATAGATTGACAAAGAATATTGTATTAGTGTGTTCACAATGTTATATTATCTGTATTTGAAAGAAAATTTCACTCCATTAATCACCTTATTTGATTTTTTCATTTTTATCAAAATGCTAATACAGGTAATTTTTTATTGTAATAGTATTATGGGTAGAAATATACTATTTTCCAAGCCTGGAAAAATCTGAAAACCTGTAATTATCAGGTAAATTTTTTTCCAAGGCTGAATAGACACCCTGAACAGAATAACTATAGTATCCAAAGAAATAAATATCCAAGGGAAAAGGTGGAGGACTGGCAGGAATTATAGAGAATACAATACAGCTTGGAAAGTAGGATCCCATAATATTGTAAAATTAAATAAATCAACAATTGTGATTATTATTTCTACATTATATTAATTGTCCTATTTCTTTCATCGATACAAAAGTGAAAGATCAATCCTCTACAAAATAGATGTATATTTCTTTATAGAGTGTGGAGCATCATCGCACGGTGAGGAACAACCAAGGTCAGGAAGAGACTACTGTGACTCGACAAATTGGCGATCAGAGTCATTCATTGACAACACAAACTGACCGTAATGGAGTACAACAACGTGTGGAAAAGTTTGTCAACTTAGATGAAGGTTTCTGTACATGTTATTTTGTATCCTTTAATGCCTGGATATATCAAAGCCAATGACGAAATTAATGTTGAAAACATGATACAGCAGACCGAATTTTAATATGTTTACGAAATAGCATTTATGAATATGAGGGAGGAGGTTATTGGAGGTCAGGTCAGAGAGTGGGGGTTGTGAGATGTGTTGGAATGGTCGTCGTTGGGGCTAAGATGTGTTTGAAATAAGGGGATAGGAGCGTTAAAGATGTGTGTGGGAAATTTGAGAGGGGTTTAAACCCTTACAAATTATTGTGTGCTTATAGTATATCTATTATTTATTTGAATATCTAAATATTTTACATCTATTAATGTTTCCAACTTGTGGCTTTAGTTAGTTTTTTATTCAAGTCCTATATATTTTTCGCAACCGGCTTGCTAGGCCTGTCGTAGCTTCATATGTCTTATAATATAACTTAAGACTAGGACAGGCACAACATCCAGTCCCCATCCATCAATTTATTAATGTAAATGGCTAAACCAATATTTCACCAGTGATAAATTTTTCGGCTATGCCGGGAATCGAACCTGGGACCTTTGGCTCGATAGACAGACAAGATACCGACTGAGCTAAGTTGTCAGATTGTATCTGAATATGCTATTTCTTAAACACAAATCTAAGTAAACTTGCTTTTCTAATGTCCCTAATTTTTTTTAACTGGGCTGTACACTTATGTCCTAATTACTCTAATGTATTAGAGATAGGGAAGGTTGAATTTATGGGAAGTGTACCCTCATTTGTAGGGAGGGAAAACCATTTAATAAAACCACCTATTGTTCCTAATTAATTGGAAATAGTTTTTTATTTTATAATATCATTTTTTTTAGGGTTTTTTAATATTATAAAATTAAATCACTGATCTTATTTCTGATTTCTTGAAGTGAAGAATACTGATAAATGATTATATATCTGATTCTTGCTATATTACTTACATAATTTGTGTGTTATCAATCTTAACAAATAATAAATGTAAAAAAATTAACTTGTTTTAGAGCCATCTTTATAACTTATCTTCATTGTTAGCAAATTTATTCTTAATTTTATTAAAGGATGGACATTACATTTAAATCTTTCCTCAGCAGCCAGAACCAATGTATATATTTCCAATACATGAATAATAACATTATATTTTGTGTGTTTAGGAAAACTGGATGAATTTGAAAATAAATGGAACAAACAATATCAACCAGCGGTTCCAAAGTTGAGTGATGATGAAACAAGACCACACAACTGGTTCCCATTTGATAAATTCTTTAAATGATTGAAAAATAGTAATGCAAGAAGAGTTGTTTAAACCTTTTAAATCCTCTAGAAGATATCTACAATTATTTTAATCGTAGGCAGAATATTTTCAAAGGCAATAACTGGAATCAAAACGCTACTTGTAGCATATTTTACTAAATATATTTAATATGATGATCATAATTGGTGTTGGCAATAATACCCAGTCTTTTTACAGAATCTTTTGGTAGAACATATTTAACTAATATACTTTCATGGCAAGCTTCTGCCAGTAAGTTTATCACATTTTTCCCGAGGTGCTAACAGTATTACTAACTATACATTTACTCATTTGTGAATTTAAATTGGGGAATTTGAGATAAGGTCTTATTTGGCGCTTCAACTGTCCTGTGTTGTTTGATTAAATGCCAAGGACTTTTAGTAGAAGTTTTTAGAAATTCTTCTGTTTATTCTTTATGTTTGCTATATATAAAATGTTTTCAAAGGTTAGTTAGTATTTATTTATTTGCATGAAAACATTTTAAAAAAACCCATTGATAAATACATTTGTTTGAACTATTGTATTGCATTTTTTTTTAATTTCTCCCCTAAATCATTGTTACTTGTTTGTAAATGTACGGTATTTAAAAACTCACAATAATTAACTTGACTTTAATGATAATAAAATGAATTATTGCCTAATGGCTTGGAAATGTCTAATAAGACAGTGTAGAAACACTACAGAAATGTACCTAAAGTCAGGATAGACCTAGATAGAAACAAACACACTACTCTCTTCAAATCATCTTAAGGAGGAAACCTACTATGATCAGCTAGTACGAAACGGCAACAAACAGCACGGCGCGTAGCTAACCCATTATGAACAGCAAGGATGGCACGGCAACAAACAGCACGGCACGGTAACAAACAGCACGGCACGTAGATAACCCACTATAAACAGCAAGGATGGCACGGCAACAAACAGCACGGCACGTAGCTAACCCATTATGAACAGCAAGGATGGCACGGCAGCAAGGATGGCACGGCAACAAACAGCACGGCACGTAGCTAACCCATTATGAACAGCAAGGATGGCACAGCAACAGACAGCACGGCACGTAGCTAACCCACTATAAACAGCAAGGATGGCACGGCACGTAGCTAACCCATTAGGAACAGCAAGGATGGCACGGCAACAAACAGCACGGCACGTAGCTAACCCATTATGAACAGCAAGGATGGTACGGCAACAAACAGCACGGCACGTAGCTAACCCATTATGAACAGCAAGGATGGCACGGCAACAAACAGCACGGCACGTAGCTAACCCATTATGAACAGCAAGGATGGCACAGCACGTCCAAAACTCTTTGCAAGCCCCAGTTTCTATATAGAGCTCATCCAAAGAGGGGTTGTTGGGAGTCCACTATATTCAGCCTCATAAAAAAATACATTGAAGTAGGATGTGTTACAGTCAAAGTGGTCTTGTATGTGGTATTGCTTCTTCGTATCCTTATTGAAGATCTTTCTGGGTGGGTGGATCTTGCAGGTGTTGCAGCATTGTTTTATATATGGGTGTGAACCTTTTGCTGGGTTTATTGAGGTTAAAGTTTGGTTGGAGTCGAGCAATTTTTGGTGTACTAGAATGTTGTGAAGGTTGACATCACCCCTGCTTGATAATAAGAGATTGTGATACACTATAGATCAAGGTGCTAGGTCTAAAAGAGCTCTGTTGGTTGACTGGTATAACCCTTTTTTGTCAGAGCTCATTTGAGTGTGGTGGGGAGGAAAGTTGGAGGGAGTGTTTGGCGAGATATTGCGGTGAACTGGCAGGAAGGAGGGTTTTGCAAGCTACCACAATAAACTAGAAGGCAGGAACGAGGGTTCAACGAGATATCGCGGTGAACCGGGCAGGATGCAGAAAGGAGGGTTCGGTTAGTTACTGTTGTAAACCGAGCGAGAGGCAGGAAGAACAGTTCGGTGAGTTACCTTGGTGAATCTGGTGGGGAACAGGAAAGAGGGTTCGGTGAGTTACCTTGGTGAACCGGGTAGGGGACAGGAAGGAGGGTTCGGTGAATTACTGTGGTGAACTGAGCGGGAAGCAGGAAGGAAGGTTTGACGAGTTACCGCAGTGAACCAGGTGGGAGACAGGAAGAAGGGTTCAGTGAGTTACTGCGGTGAACCAGGTGGGAGGCAGGAAAGAGGGTTTGGTGAATTAACATGGTGAACCAGGCAAGAGGAAGTAGGAAGGAGAATCGTGATAGGCAGTTTTTACAAGAAAAGTACATGCAAATAGCTGTGATTTATTTCCCCAAGGGGGGGGGGGGGGGNATGACCAACTAGCCCCTTTTATTCCCACTAGTTGGTTAGGCCGGGAGGATTTGACTCGCGGCCACGAAGAAGGGAAAGGGGTGCTTGGATAACAACCTTAGTGCCTTAGGGGTTGAACTGAGACAAACAGGCTTGCGGATACAAGAGAGTTACAGAGAGAGTAGAGGGGTGGTAACAAAGTTAGGTGGCTGTTTGAAAGAAATTCTTGGGGGAGAGCTGAGAAGGTTTGTGTCTAAATGGAAGGAATAGAAAGTTATAGCAGTTATTGAGGATATTGTTGATTTTCTGCAGTCTCGAAATGTTATTTGGTGGTGAAAGGGATGTAATCAGAATATTGTGTGATTTGTGGAATCATTTGAGAGTGTTCTGGAGATTTGAGTATCAATGAGTGTTCAAGGGTACCCTCTTTCTTGAAAAGCTGAGGAAAGTTTATTGCAATATTGAGTGAGGTCACTACTGTCTGAACATATGTGTTTGGCCCTAATGACCAAGCTACAGGGGAGGGACTTCTTAGTGCAAGAAGGTGGGTGGCTGCTGCGTTAGTGGAGATATTTTTGGTGGTTTGTAGGTTTTATGTGAACTGTTTTGCGAATATTATTTTTCTCATTGAAGACATCAACGTCCAAATAGGTGACATGCTGTGGTGAAATACTGTGGGTGAATTGTTAAGTTCTTCCAGAAGGTTTTTGAGCATATCTATTGAATGTGTCCAAATCATAAAAATATCGTTAACGTACCAGAAACATATTAGTGGTTTAAGAGAATGAAACATAGGAAATGTTCTTCCAGCTGTCCTGTGAAGAGATTGGCACCGGAGAGGCCATGTTGAGTATCCAGGGCAATACCCTTGATCTACAGATGTTTGTCAAAGAAGCGGAATTTTGTGGTTGGAGATTTTTAAAAAATGTTCCATTGCAACTTGCCTATGAATATGGGGGATTTTGGTGTATAGAGCGGTGAGATAAATATTGTAACTAAGAAAGAGTCTGGGGGTAGTTCCCCAATTTGGTGCAGGCAGTTTAGGAAATGTTTAATTTCTTGAATGTATGTTGGCAGTGCTTTTACCAAGGATTGTAGGCGAGAGCCAACAAAGGCAGATATTCTTTCTGGGGGACATCCTGGCGGTAGTAAATTTTGGGAAGAAGGTAGAGTATAGTAGTTGGACGTTTATCAGTGGAAAGAAGCATTATATACTAAGGGGAAAGTTTCTGATGGGGCCCTTGCGCTGAACATATTCCTTAATTTATTTGTTGTAGTCTCTTCTGTGGAGGAGTTTGTTGGTGAACAGGTCTGAAAGTTGGGTGATTGGTTCATCAATGTAGTCCCAGCGGTTAAGAACAACTGTAGTGGATCCTTTATCTGCAGGCAGAATAATTATATCCTTGTTGGTACGAAGGGAGTGTATTGCTTTCTGTTCGTTGGAAATTTAGATTCTTGGTTTTTGGCATAGTGACAGTGAAGTGTGGATCAGATATGTTGGATAGAAAATAGGTGATGTATTGCTCGAGAGGATGGTCTGTAGGCAGAGGTGGAGGATCTCAGTCTGAGGATGGCCTAAATCTTATGAGGGCTGAATCAATTGTTTTCTCAAGATCAGAGCTAGGGGGGATGTTTTTGAAGTGGAATTTGAGTCTAAGGGTGTGCGCATAAGCTAATGCATCTTATACCAGAGCGAGGTGGTCAAAATTTGTATTGGGCGAAAATGACAATCTCTTGGCTAGTACACTGGTTTCGGTTTTAAAAAGTCTATAAGAGGATAGGTTTGTCACAGATACAGTTTCAACTCTTGGTTTGTGCATTGGTCCCTTTTCCTTGGCAGGTTCCTGAAGTGAAATTTCTGATTGGATTGTTGTGGCATTTGAATTAATATAAGGAACTATTCCTATTTTAATAAGTGTGGGTATATTTAAGATAGTAGGCAAGGCAGGTTTGGTGGAAACGAGGGAGATGCTTACAGGTGCTGGTAAGAAGTTTGTCCTAACATTGTGGATGTGAATGTGTAAAGAAATGGTAAGTGTAAGAAATGAAGAGAGAAGTGTGTTTGTTCATATCCAGGCTGATCCAAACTATCCTTTAAGTTTGGCTTTCTTATAGTGTTGTTCTAGAAAACTTCTTTAGCAGAATATGGAATCCTCTAAACAGTCTAATTTACCTGGAACCACCTCTCTCTTAAAGTTTTCACTTAGTTCACGTGAACAATTTTCACAGGAAGAAAAGTTAGATGTTCACATATTCATATGCCAAGTCGTATGATCTGCAGCTTTTGATAGATATTATTAATACAATAATATGTTTTCTACTTTGGCAGCAAATATGTTTTCCAAAATACCCTTTCTATTGAAATTGGAGTGTAGCTTATATTTTCTAAAAGGCCCTTCCTATCAAAATTGGAATTTAGCATGTTTGTTCAAACAAGGTTAGCCTATCTCGACCATCAACAGGAGTTAAAGGGTGACCTGGCGGTCTAGGGGTAAGGTGTCAAACTTCTGTGCTGGTGGTTGGGGTTCAATCCTCGGTCCCGGCACAGATTTATCTGATTACTAAACCCTTCCTTCACCTCTGACAAGACATCTTGTGAATGTGTGACATCTCACAATCACCCTACCATTACACATTAGCGTAAGTGTGTATAACCCGAACGGGTAGTAAGACGCGGTGCTAATAATAATAGGAGTTAAAAAAGCAATAAAAATTTACTTTTTTGTCATAATCCAAAACTATTGATGCTAATTTTTTATTTATTTGAGGTATTTAATATGCACTTTCTGAATCGACTGATATCAGAATATATGAATTTCTATGAGCAAGAACAAAAGAGATTACCAATTTTGCCAAGAAAGGTATTTTCACATACCTTTCAGAGTTTGTTTACATGCCAACACTGACATGGTCTGATCGCTTTACTTCCCCTCCTAAGGAAGTTGTGCTACAGATTTCATTGCTAAAGAAAAAAAATTGTCGACACTGGCTGAACCCACGAACGTCAGGTTCCGATGCAAGTAATTTACCCTAAGAACACTTGCGTTCAACTGCTGTCAAATTAATTATCATAATAAAGGACTATGTTATAACGGTAATTGAAGGGAAAAAATAATTAAGATTTGAACCACACTCTTATTGGTGGTATATTGCAACAACACAGAAATGAGAAAGATAAACTTATTGGTAGGGTTCTGTGAAGACTTGATTTGGAGCCTTGGCTGAAATTTGCATTGTGTGTCTGATGAATGACTATTTTTGTTTACTCTTTTCTCTACTTGGTGGGTTGTGTTTAGCTCAGCAAGAGAGTGTGAGGTCCAGGTAAAAGAAGATAAAGCTCTGTTGGAAATTTAGAACACAAATAGCTTAGATGGACAGGGAATTTTATTTTTGTGGGGCTAAATCTTCACATTTAACCATATTTTCATAAAAAAATCTTTTTAACTTTAGGAACGTTAAATCAGATCACAATTAATTTTTGTTACAGTCACAATATATTTAAAATTTCCTATGATTATTAGTTTACTCTCTTGACCTGATGAAGCTGTCTGTGACAGTGAAAGCTTGTCCTTAAAAATGTGTTTGCGTGTTTTATAGTGTTATATCTAAACAATTTCTACTCATCCCTCCTAATTTAAACCATGATTTAGTCTAGGGATCTATTTCAAATAACTATAATTATTTATATAATTATTGGAAAACATCAATTTAAGATTTTAAAACATTTGTTTTTAACCTAATTACAGTACGAGTATGTCCCTATTATGACAGAATAAAGATTTGTGCACAGTGCTTAACTATGAAGCCATTATAAAATAGTAAAAAACTGCCTTTTCAATGCAGTTTTTATCCAAACATCAAATAATATTTCAACATTCTTCAGTATTAGGAACTTCTATTAACTCTTTACTCCACTAATGTTTAATCATAAATGATCCACATGCATTATTGTTTGTGTAAATTTACGATTTGGAGCCAAGTGTATCACAGAGTTGATTGGCATTTTCTTAAGCTGAGTAGCAAACAACATGCTCCTTTGTTCTATTGCTTGCGGACTGGTATGTGATTATTGGGTGAAAAGAAGGGCTAATAGGGATTGTTGGCTTGCAAGAGATATTGCTCAAGGCTATATTTTAAGGTCAACACTTTGTGAGCAACAGACAAGAGAGATAGGGAGTGTGAAAGAATTAGTGTAGATTTAAAGGGTTAAAACATTAGTTCATGACTACTGAACAGATCAAATAATTGTCCACCTTAATACTTATTTTATAAATACTAACCAATTTGTAGAGCCTATTTAATGACTTTAAAATAGTAATAACAATCAAAAAGAAGAAAACAAATAAAAATAATCTTAAGCCTTTGAATAACTTTGTTCTAGTTTGGAAATAAATATTATGGATTATTAATAATTTATGCTCACAGGTTTGATCCCAGACCCTTCCAGATTTTTCTGTGTAGCAGTGGGTTTGAAACAGGATCAAACTTAGCCTTGTGAGGGACAAATGAGCTATTTGAATGAAAAAGTAGTGCTCCAGTCTAGAAAATTGAGATTGACAGCGAGAGAGTTCATTGTGCTGACCACATGATACCCTCTATCTGAAAAAAGTAGGCATTATCATCGCTGACATGTAGTGACCGCAGTCAGTATGGCTAAATGGCGGGTTGACGCTATGTAGTTAATGCTCAGAACTAAATATTTTGGATTTATTTCAAAAAAGTCTAAAACACTTATCTACACTGAAATTCCCCATCCCCCTTTCTAAAATAGTTGTCAAAGTATATTTAAGTTCTTTATTATTATTTTTTACCAAGAATTTATAGATAAAAAATTGAATACACTCAAAAATGTAGGTGTTTTGTATAGAACCTTTGTAATATTGTAAAGAAAAGAAACCAAAAAGGTTAAGGGGCCGATCAACACTCGTTCACCCATAGCTTGATATTTATTCAGTCACATTTAAAAAGGAAGGTTCTTTTCCCTAGATTTGTTTATACTTGCTTCTTTTATATAAAATGGGTTCTTTATATCTTTCTTGCTTAATCTTTTGCCATACTGTGGCTTTATTACTTCCGGGAGTAACCACTCAAAATAAAACCTGTAAGAAATAATTTAAAAAGTGAATACTTAAATTAAATTATTGATTCAATTATTTATTATTATTAGAAATCTATTAAAAATTACTGAAAACATATAGAAGAAGAGAAAAAATTAAATACAGGAAAGGCAAGTAAAATAAGGGTGAAGAAGAAAAGAAAAATTAAATTGAGGTTGAGAAGATAAAACATGAAAGCCAAACCCTTTTGGAATGGTGAATGTCTTATTGGTCGCATCCCCCTCCCAACCCCGCCGATGACAAGGTCACGACTAATAATGTTCCTGAAATAATTCCAAGACGATGATAAACATAAGTTTACTTTAGCTTTACTAATTTATTTAATAACATATTAGATTTAGTAATATTAGTCTAATGCCGAGAATCCTTTTTATTTTTATCTTTACTTTGTATGAAACATGACATGCATTGCAATTTTTAAATTATGCAATTCTTTGAAAGATAAATTTTGCTTTACAGTCCTTCTATGTTATTATTTTAGATTATTAATATAATTTACTTACCTACTCTTCATCCAGTTTAATAGTGACACTCTATGTTTTCCCTCTTTGCACTTAAATATAGATTTCGATAACCATACTTCCCCACATGCAAATCTTTTTAGTTTATTTCAGACATACTTTCATATTTAAAAAAAAAACTGCCACTTGACAGGTCGGTCGAGGACTCCTACACCCACTCAGACTAAGCCATAAACTAATAAGGCACAGGGAGAAAAGAACCTATGTCACACTGCTCTCCAAAACATGGCAGTCTCACTGGCAAATACATATCATTTTTCTTATTTTTGTGTTGTGACAATGGTAGCTTATGATAGCAATCATTTTAGAAAAGAGGTAAAACTTGAACTAGTTTTTCTAAAAATTAAAATTAAGGTACGATATTTGAGTTTTACAATTTTCAATATATAAGAATTTATCTAAATTGGGACATATATTATGGATAATTTAAAAACTTTTTTTTATAAAAATTGACAACATAGAATTAAAATTTTGTATTTTCATTGCAAGATACTACAAAAGATGTATCTATCTTTATTCATTATCCATACATTAGTTTAGAGAGAAGTGTCTGCGTATTGACTTTCAAAGGATAGTTTAGCCCCCTCTTAAGGCGCTAGAATAGTCAATCAGAAATCCACAAACCTCTTGTAATTTTAAAATGTTCATGAGCTGAAATATTCTTGTATGTGTGTACACATGCGCGCACAGGAGCTGGGTTGTGAGACCAATGCACTTATTGTTCCTTTCCTCTCTCTTTGCTTAGTTCAACCCCCGCCCCTTTTGAAAGGTAGTAGGTATATTAATTTGAGTTGAGGCCTACATTTGACAGTAGGAGCAGGAAATAACGTATTGATTCAAACCAATTTTTAAAATGTATTTGTTGCGTGTGGTGGACACATAATTGAATATTCATTTTTTAACTTATTTATTGAAAGTATTTTTATATTTTATAAGCACCTCGTCTTACTAACTGTTTACATTGAATAAATATTTCATATTAGTGTATAATATTAAATCTCTATAATTGAATACAGACTTATTTTTGTTCCTAAACTATCTAATTTTACTGACCTTAGCATTATTTAGAATAATATTGATTAAAAATATTCACCTTTTTACTTTCTCATAGGCTAAAGAAATTATCATAATCTTTGAAATTTTCGGCCTCAAGATTATGATCTAACATTTTATGTGATCCCAAACTTAAGAAAAAAAGTGTATCAAAGTGTACATATTTTTTTCTTTAAAAATATATTTCTGTTCATGTAATGTGTATTACAAATAGATTTTCATATTAGTAAGTAAATTTTCTTAGGGCTGATTGTATAGTGTATACTTTATTTCTGGGTGCTGCTTATAATTATATAATGTAATGTAAAATATTTTTATTTAAAGGTAAAGGGCCTATGTATAATTTATGATAATCTCTAAAACCTTATTTTCAACTCAAGCTTGCATTTGCTTAACTAATCTAAAATTCTCATATGAAAATTGATTAAATTTTATTGGTTTTACTTTGAAAAAGAGTTTTTTTTTCTATTTTTGGGCCTCAAAAGTTTTACAAGCAAATGGAAAAATATATGTATATGAATTTGCTTTTTTTCAATAGGAAATTCAGGGGCTATTTTTATGTGTAGAGCATTTATTTCTTTTAAAAGAAATAAATGCTCTACACATAAAAATAGCCCCTGAATTTCCTATCGAAACAAAAGCAAATTCATACTAGATTCGATATATTGTATGCAAGGCCAAAGCCAGATAAATATTGAATTAAAACTACCTTATTTACTGTTTATAAGAACAAAAATAAATACAAGGAACGATCTATATTTACTAGTATTGTGATTGTCAAAAAAATCTAACTCGAAATTTCAATAAATGTCAACGTTTCATGACCCCCTGAAACCAAAAACATGGTTTCCGCAATGCCATTTGTCTGTCTGCCCGTCACTTTTCCCTTAGTACCCCTTTATGTACTTAAACCTTATTTTTAACTTATTACATAACCCTTAAAGATTAGTTTGATTTAATTTTTACCCTTTTTAATATTTTTAGTTACCCTAAACTATTCTCCCGGGCAAAGCTGTACTTCATGCTAGTAATATATAAAAAACAAAATTGAGTGTAGGTGTGTGTTCAGAAAAATCTAAGCCGCTTTGCGATAGGATGAAAAATGGAAATTTCGAAGATCTTTAGAAGGACAACCTCATTTAAAAAGGAAAATTTACGAAATGAGAAATTTCTTAAATGGGCTCCAGGAAGGAGAGGGAGTCACAACAAGAAAGACGTTTTAATTTCGGTAGAAAATTGAAATTTGGGGAAAAAGTTGGGGGATTACTCCAGAGAATAAGAAAAGTGTTAAAATTTCAAATTTATGAGTGAAAGCTGAGCATGAAATTTAAATTATGATTGCCATAGTTAGCTTGGTATTGTGCAAGGAGGAATTATATAAATGCTAGCAGCCGGATGTTGAACGTCCTAATTTGAATAGTTTGATATAGTACAAGGAATGGATCAGCCTGCTAGTATATTATACATGTGAGATGATTTCACCCTAAACCATTATTTGAAATAAGTCTCTTGTCTAGCTATCATGTTATGGTCAGATAAATAAATCGAGCATTGAACAATGATGTTCATGTAGTGGCAAAAAAAAACTTTGCTTAAAAAATATTTGTTTAAAATAAATTAATAAAAATGCATAGCATTTGTCAAAACAAAAACAGTATGTTACATAAAACATATTTGTAGTTGTCAACACAAAATTGATATTTCAAATACATAAAAATGCACACAAGTTTGCAAAAAAATAAATTAAAAAGGGGAATTAGTCATAAATGTTAACACTACTATACTATTTAAAAAAATCTCATAGCTTATGGAAACAGCCATTATTTAAAAAATGTTCTTCACTAATTTAACATTAGCCCTAATCTTTAGTTTACTTTTTTAAATCACCATAAATATTTGTATTTACCTAATGAGTTTAAATAGGAATGAAATATTTAAGAATCTCTTAGAAATAAACAAACACAATATATCTATTGACATTATTTATTTGACATATTTTCTAATCAAAAGAGGAGGGGTGATTTTACGCTCAAAGCTCCTCAATGTGTTAATTCATATAAAGATTTTTTTTAATGAGAATAACAAAATGCAGATTAAAAAACTTCATACAAGTTAGCACAAATAGCTATTTGGCGTTTTAGTAAGGTTTTCCCCGGCTCCTATAATGAGCACAGCACCCTAAATAAGGCTCTGCTCGACGTTCTTCGACTTTAGTTTTTAGCTCATTGCCTTACTAATCGTTTGGGCTATACAAATTTACTCCTGTTAATAGGGTAGGGGTGATGAAGGTAGAATGTAGGTGAAATGTACCTGTACTTGCATATAGAAATAAAAGAATAACATTTAGAAAAAATATCTCGAGAATGACCGGCTGCGAATTGAACCCTGATCTCTCCATTGCCATTGCAGTCATGAATGATTTTAGTTGAGATTTTTATTCCTATTCTCGAAAAATATTTGGTTTTGTGTTTGTGGTGCTATCTTTATACTTTAGCATTGAATCATATAATAATGCTAGCAGTTTGGTCGATTTCATTGGTCTTGGAGTAAAGTGCTCGCCTCAAGACCCGGTGTTCGTGGGTTAAAACCCCGCTGGGGTCAAAGGATTTCTTTCAAGCGATAACAATTCATAGCATAACTTCTTTTGGAGGGAAAGTAAAGCCATCGGTCCCATGTCAATTGTGGTATGTAAGATAACCCTGTAAGGTTTGTGAAAATACCTTTCCCGGCAAAATTGTTAGGCCCTTTCAATCTCACTCATAGAAATTCTTGTGTGCTTATATAATCATTTGGTTCAGAAAGTGCACGTTAAATACAACAAATAAATAAAACTAGTTGGACCCGTTCCTTACCCACGCAATAAAAATTCAAATAATCAAATTAAGACGTTTAACACCAAACCAATTATTGTCATTAATCCGGCCCTGCTACTATTTATGTGTTATACACATTTTAACTATAATAACGGAATAGAGCTAAGGAAAATATATATATTTAAGTAAGCGTATCCACATTTGCGTGAAGAAAGTGTGGATAAATACTTAGGAAAGAACAGCCCTTGGTCCATGTGGCTGAGATTTGAACCCAGAACTTCCATCTACGAGCAAAACAAACATGATCCTGAAACTTACCTCGCACACCCAACAATTCAGATCTATTGAATAAATGTTCTATAAAATATCTGTTTAAAATATTTATTAGTGTTGTGATTTATGAAAACATTTCCTTACGAACTTAATAGTTCTAGTTCCTACGTTGCATGAAATAAACTATTAATATTTCTAATGAAAAGTTATAATGAGATAGTATGTGTTTATTATTACTATTATTAAACTATTAGGAGTGAAGATGTATATATTGTTAGCTAATATAAATACCTGTTTCATATTCAATATAGATACAATTTAAATTCTAACACTAACCGAGGAATAGCTATTTGATTTGTTTGGAGTTTTGTACTTTAGAGGCTGGTGGTTTTTTGTTCCCCATGGGCATCGTTTTAATTATATAATAATAATAATAATAATAATAATAATAATAATAATAATAATTATTATTATTATAAGCACCACATATTACTACCCGTTTGGGTTATACACACGCTAATGTGCAATGGTGGGGCGATTGTGAGATCAAATGGAAGACCTACAGTTTAACATGGGATCCGAACCACTGTGGAGGCCTGGCATTCCACACATTCACAAGTTGTGATTAATACATGTCTTGTCAGAGGTGAAAGAAGGGTTTAGCAATCAGATAAATTTGCCGGGACCGAGGATTGAACCCCGGACTCCTAGCACAGATGTCTCAAACTAGTTTACTTAGTGAAACTTGGTACATTTGTTTGACACTATTACAAATATATTAACACAAAAAAACTATTCACACATGGACTAATTATATAAAATAATGTTACTTAAAATGTATTGCATTTTTATAGTAAAAAAACACATTAAAACTATTCTCACTGAAGAATGTCTATTTGAAAACCAGTTTGGGACGTCAGTTGCGACAAACCCTCATGGAACTGTGAGGGGAGCTAGCGGGTCGTGGAGCGGTGGAGGTATGGCTTCAAGAGACACACACAGCAACCGGCCGGTAGACTCTTATTTAAAAACAACGATATTTTCTTTTAAAAAATACAATTGATGTGCTGGTTCAGAAAACTGTTCAGGTGAAAAGGTATCCAATTACGGCGGGGGTGAAATAATAATTGTTTACATATTTTCTTATAAGTTTATTTTTTATTGATATAGTTTTTTTTAAAATACGACCCTTGTTCAAATTATTAATCAAAATACATATTTTAATATTTTTAAAAAAAATCTAAATAATTCAGGAAATAGCCAAAGAGACAATCTTTTTGGAAATAGAGACATCAAATATTTGAAAAGGTATTTTGGGCGTAACCATGGAAGAAAAATCATAAAGATTATTTTAAAATGTTGAAGTTCAATATTTTGGAGGAAGAGTGATAATCCATTAAGGAAAAGATACTCATTAAATCCTCCCGGGATTCGAATGCAAACCTTGCTGTAAACAGCAGGGAGTCAAACCCAAACATGAACCGGAACATAAATTAATATTGATTTTTAAGGAATCGGAACAGAAACCCTAAAAACACTTTTGAAGAAGTGGAACCATTAAATAATTTTATGTTAATAAAGGTACTTAAAGGTTCCTAAAATGTTGTGTTTCCCCCTTTCTCAGTAAGTTCTGAAAGGGCTTGATATATTTTAGTTTACTACTGTGTTTGAAACCTCTTTTCTAAGGTGATTAGCAATACACTAATGAGTTTAGATTCCGGAGGAATGTCATGACTGTCAAATTGTTCTCTGTTTTCTCACTTTAATGTTTAAGCTAGAGGTTTAAGATGTATTTAGCTTTGATAGACAACAGATAATACCACATTCCCAGGCGCGGACCGAGAAAATTTTCATAGGGGAATCATAATAATTATAAATAACATTACTAACAATGTAAGCTTATTATTTAGGTAAAATAAGAATATTTTAAAACGTTTTTAAAATACATTATAGCAATGTGACAGTTTTTTTTGTCTGATAAAGTTCTCAGAGTAGTCACCTAAATAACTCTAGAAATTCACCACCACCACCATCTTGTTCAAACATACCTTATATTTTATAAATACATTAATTGCCTTTACCTGTTATTCTTTTGAGCATATTTCTCCAAAACTTCATCAGGATGAACTTCTATGCTTCGGTGAATATTTAACATGGCCAAACCATTTGATCGTTCCTCATCCATATTTGACCTTGAATATGTCTTTAACCTTCTTAGGGTAGAAAATGATCTCTCATTAGTGCAAGTAGTCACGGGAAGAACAGACAAAATGTGGAGAAGAACTTTAATGTTTGGGTGAAAACCATCTGAAGCATGCATTAAGCTGTCAACCGCACTAGATGGACACTCTGCCTTATACTTAGGTTTTCAGCGTTGTTGCCACAAGTCAATCTCTCCACAAAGTTCTGACCGAGTCCCAGGAAGGTAATTAACATAAGTTTGAACTGCTTGTAATAAAAGTGTATTGTCTTGGTTGGCAAATGCTGGTAATAAGCCGTATAATGTGGTAATATTATCATGGCCGGTTGATGGAAATCTAGTTGACAATTCAGAAATAAGATAGTCCACAAATGGCAAGTAAACATTTAGTCTATATTCTATAATATTCCTCAGGACTTGATGCAGAAACATTTGGTCCATGAGTTTGTATCCGAAAGGTCCTTGGCATGGTGATGTCAAGTTCATGTTTTTCAGCCAAATTCACCGTTTCATTAAAGACTTCTGTACATTTAGAAGCGTTATTCCGATAATATTTCAATGTCTCTAAAACATTTTCTACCATATTATAAAAGGTTTTCAGGTCTAACGAAGGGTTTTCAAGTTGACGAGACAGCGTGACTGTTAGACTGAAGATAAATAAAACAATATGCAGAGTTATAATAAAGTCAAACCTGAGAAATGAGGTGAGTAAAAGTGCTGACTTCAATGATGGAGCTTCCACATCAAATACTTATAGAAAACATACAAATGCATCGTGTCGTTCTACCCAATGTGTCTCACAAAGCGCTTGAAGTCTACACTTTGTTTCTTCAGGATATTGTTAATGGATTTTTGCTTTCATTAAAACTGTTCGTTTACTGGATTCTCTCACTTCATTGGTTACATTACTGACCACATCAATAGTGTTCCTTACACTTGTTAAAGAACATGTTTTAGAAATGAACAGATTTAGTTTGTAAGAAGCACAGTGCATATATATAGCAAGAGGCTGCTTTTACTTAATATGAGCTTGCACACCTTTGATTTTTACCAGACATGTTAGACCCTCCATCGTACCCTTGACCATGCAGGTTCTCAATTTTAAGTCCAAGATTTTTTAATTTTTCAAGAAGTAAGTTTGTGAGAGCCTCACTACTGAGATTTCTTGCTTCCACAAAACCTAAGAATTCTTCTCGAATTTTAAGTCAAAATATGCCCAGAAATCTAATACAAAGGCTCAACTGTTCTGACATCCGTTGTTTCATCTGCTAGTACCGAAAAAAATTGCCCTGCTTTAATGAACTTAACTATTTTACTAAAGATAACTTCTCCACAAGCTTCAATTAATTCGTTCCGAGTTGTTTTACTAATAAATGTTGCATTTTTAGGTGCTGTTTTTATGTGATTCTTTAAATCACCAACACCGGCATCCAAACCGAATCCCAAAAGTGCTCGGAAGTTTCCCTCATTTTCTGTGTTATCAATTTATCTAGGCTCTCCGTCATCACGATGACCTCTTAGGGGAAAGTTTTGTCGGCCACACGAGTATCAAACGTGCTCGATTTTCTTCAATTCTTTTTTTTTCACTTGACAATTAATCTGATATCAACTAATTGTGTCTTGTTTTAAAATGTATTCTTCAATTCAGAACATATTATGATTGCTGTTTTATGATATTCATTGGAGGCGTGTCTGCAAAGCATTTCATTTGTTTTTTTGTAATTTAGAAACAGAGTTCGTGCAAAGCATCCGAGAGATATTCTACTCCTACCTCCTTCCTTTGATACAAAAAATAGGCATGCATTACATTAAGCACCATTATTCTTGGCAATGTACGTCAACCAAACAAACTTGTCCAGCCATGATCTTTGAAAATATCTAATACTTGCTGACTGAACAACATTAGAGAACTTGTAACTTAGTGGTTCTACTAGCATGTGATATTTTAAGTCATCGGAAATAGTTTCAGCTCCAACAAAGTTGCCAATATCAAATTTTTCTGGTCCTCCACTTTCTATAGAGATTTTAGTATTTGAATTAAATCCACTGGTTGAGGGTGTCACAAATAAAGTTCACTGATGCACTATTTTCAACCAAATCTAGTTTCGTTTCCTGTTGGTTCAGGATTTTTTTTCTTGAAAAAAAATGTCAGTCTGTCCTTTTCTTTTTGACATTATAATGTTAATACTTGCACTAAAATCACATAATAAGCAAAGAGAATAATTTATCACAAAATTGAATAGCAGGAGGAATTATCACAGTCACAGTTTATTAAGAGTAAAGAAAACCATCATAGGTCATTATAATTAAAAGAGACCGAAATATTTATAAATTACACTTTATTATACATGAGTATTAACAAAACGAAACACACACGTAAAATGTTCCAAGTTACTCGAACGAATCGTTCTGGTATACTAAAGGTAAATATTTCCGGCAACCTCTGACGTTCGAGACGGACAGATTATCGTACTTTTCACTGGAAGGGAGTAATTCTTTCTAAAAATAGCACACTCCACCCCTCTTTAACCCAGTTCATTGCTTGTGTTTAAGACAGGTTAAGAGGTGAACAGCCTGCACTAGGAATTCAGTAGGGGTGTGCAAATCTTCGAAATGTCCAAGTCAAAGGTGAAGCCTAAATCACCTTCGATTCGACTTCGTCACTTCGACAACCACTATAACCTTAGCATCTTTGAGAAGTTTTGAAGTAATAATAAAACCTCTATATATAACGAAAATACTTGAGAATCATTAAATATTACCCATTTAAATAAATTATAATCATCACATAACAGCAATAAAAAGTATTTTAACACTAACTTGGGATTAAATTACATCTATCTACAACGCAAGAAGGGGGTAATCTCAGACATGGCAGATTAAAAATAGTATAATACAGTGTGTTTTTTCCCTACTTAACTTTATCTTTATATAGAAGTATTAGTAGATAATTTAAAAATTAAGAATAGTGTTATTTGACCAAAAAAAATTATTTGGTTTCAGCTTCAACTTTTCTTCACGTTTCAATCTTTGCTTTGCCTGAGACTAAAAAGAACATTGCAACACCCCTAGGAAAGATAAAAACTTGTATAATTTAACTTGTTTGTATTTTCTTTCTAAATACCACAGGGGGGTCAACTGACCCTTTGACCCCACCTCCCCCTGGATCCGCCACTGCACATTCCTCAGAAGTTGAAATACAGAAATTAAGAAATCATCTCTTTTGAACAAGCAGGCTAAGCCTATTGTACTTAGTACTTCCTGGAAGTGAAAACTAATAATCTGGTGGTTGGTTGAACAGCTTATAATAGCGGGAAATGGGAGATGGAGGGTGGTAAATAGCAAACTTTAAATTCTTTCACTCAAGTTTAAATTAGGAAGTATCTCAGTGAATGTGTTCTCCTTGTACAGTGGGGAGGTGATTATTTGTTGTTAGTAAGTGGTTTAAATAATATTAATAGGGTGGGTTAGAGAAAGCTCAGTTTGAAAGTTTTTCGACTATGAGATTGACGGTGACAGATCAATATGCAACTTTTCGATCTTTTACTTTTTCTTTGATCTGAACCCTTCTATTTATATAAAATCAACTAATGCATGCATGTTACACTTCACCCTTATGTACTGTCCAAAGCCATCCCCACCACCCACACATAATGGTCCTCGAACATTCTCGATCCTTCCGGTCTAGTTCTCACTTTTCATACTTCACTATTCACTTTGCCCGAGGTTGACCACTTTCAACCACCATATCTCCCCCACCACTACAACAACCAACACGCAACCACCATAGTGCACAATGGGAGACTCAAGGTTTCTACCACACACATCAATTTTATATATATATATATATATATATATTGATTATGTGTCGTAAGTAATATGGTAGTAATGAAAAAATTAAAATATTTATATACTTATTGATCTAATAGAATGTTGTTTTAGAATAAATCAGCATTAGTCTACTATATCATGTTTTGATGTAAAAATGTATGCATAATAATAAAATTGTATCTATTATCAAATAGTAAATAAAATGTTATCAATTAATACTTTTGATTGATTTAATTACCATTTATTAATTTTGTAATTTAATGCATATTCACAGTTCTGGCATGGTATTTATAGCCTTGAGGTTATCACTTCAATTTATACTTTTTATTATTTATCATCTTTCCTATTGTGTATAACCACTTGTCTGATCTATATCCATTTAAATGCACTAATAAGGTATAGGAAATAGTAAGGTAAAATTTAGAGACATTATAACCACATTTACTTGGAGGTAGAGTGGGAAAAAAAGAAAAAAAAACACTTTGTAGATACACAACCGGGCAGGATTTGATGCCTGACCTCGTCATTGGAAAACCAGACCATACCCCAATTTGATTACGAATAAATATATCTGAGAGCTTGAAAACTTACAATTCGTGTATGCTTTGGCCGGGATGAATTTCAATGAAAGACCAAACCAGTTGACAAATACATTGCTTCTATTTGTGATAATCTTAGTACTCTCCCCTAATAGCTCTCGGCAAGGCTATGCACAAGTTTAGACTCTACCCCCCTTCAATACACAAGTGATTGCTACATGCGATTATCATAGCTTTGTTTTGTTTGCTTGCTAACTCAGTCTCACTCTATGGATGGGCGAATGGAAGGGGGATGGGCTCTAAAGTGCTGATAGTTCTGGCAACACTGTGGGCTGACTTAGCCACCAAAGACAAAGTATAACTCAATTGGTTTCTTCTGATGCCGTAAATTAGGGGCTGGCGCTGATGCGACACTCCACTTCTAACGACCATTGACCAGGCCCTGGCCTTAATGGGCCCAGCCCTAACTTACAAATCAAGCGTTTTCTCTCTATACCCACAGACTAAATGTTTGGTTTGCCAGTAACAGGCACGTGTATCTATGAATACTAGTAAGGTATGTCATATTTTTTTTCTAGATAGTTTCCCAATTTTCACATAAATTCAAGTATAATTCCTCTAGTCTATTATCCCTATTTCTATTTCATTGTTGTAGTTAAAAACAACCCTAACAGGTAGTAAGACGTACATGTGTAAGTGTGTGTTATGTTAGCATAATGGAATAAATGGAAAGGTGTTTTGATGACATGGCACTGTGGTCAGGTCTGGAAGAATAGGTAAGGGGAAGTAGGTTTATTCACAAGCTGTTTGTGAGAAGGTATGAATTTGTGTCATCTAGACTCCCGAGGGTACGTATGAAAATAATCATTCATGAATAATGTTAGTTGCTGCTTATACTCCAGAGGAGGGTGAAGAAGAGAATGTGGGAGTGGAGTTTTAGGAACGTGGGGGTGATGAAAGTGTAAACGAGAATGGTAATAAGTTAGTGAGTCTGTTTGGAAAAAGGTTTATTTGTTTCAAATACATGGCTTAAGCATATAGATATTCACTTGTATATGGCAAAGGGGTGATTCAAGAACGATGATTGATTTTGTGGTGTGTTTTGAGAGACAGAAGTTTAGTAAAAAATACTAGGGCTGTGTGTGGAGCTGAATGTGGAACAAATCACTTCTTAGTGATCTCAGTAGTTGAATTGGGTAGGAATTTTGTGAGGAAGCAGTGCTAGAGTATTAAACAAGTAAGAGTGAAAGTGGAAAAGTTGCAGGATAAAGGTTTGAGAGCGCAATATTAAAGATTTTTAGGCAAAAAGTTTACATAACAATTTAAGCAATGGTATGGCGAAAACATAAAGAATGTAGTAGACAATAGAGAAAATGTTATAATGAGCGAAAGAATTAACAATGCCGAGGCGTTTTAAGCTATGAACGTGTTAAAGAATGATAAAGCTGCAGGTATAGATGGGATCACAAGTGTGGAGGCAAGGTACTACTTGCCAGATTGTGTTTGCTGGGATTTCAAGTGTTCCCAGTGACTGGGAGAATACTGTCATTGTTCCTTTGTACAAAGGCAAAGGAAGTAAGAGCGAATGAAATAATTATAGGGCAATTAGTTTGAGTATTCCAGGCAAAGTTTTTGGGAAAGTTTAAATTGAAAGGGTGCACAAAGAAAAATGCGGACAAAATTTGGGGTGTGCAATGTTGTTCCATTCCAGGTAGAGGTTGAATGGACCAGATATTTGCATTGCAACAAGTGATTGAGAAATGTATGGCAGAAAGGAAGAAAGTTTATTGTGCATTTTAAATTTGGAGAAAGGGTACAATTGGGTGAAAAGGGGTATATTATGAAATGTTCTTAGAGAGTATGGTGTGGATGCATGGTTAGTAAACAATTATAGCGGTGTATGATGGAAGTAAAGTGATACTAATCAAACTACTGCATGGTCAATATTTCTACTTAATTTCGTGTTTATTTAAAGGTGTTTTTTTTTGTAGAAGCGGTGTTATTTTGTTTTATAGGAGTATTTCGCGTAACAAGACAATTTCGTTTTATTTCGCTTTTCAAAAATATTTTAAGTCTTATCTAAAAACTATCAAAGGAAAAAGTACTTGATTCCATTTTTGTATGGCACGCTTCGCTTTATTGCGTTTTACCATTTATACGAGGCTCTACCGATAGGTCAATGTGAAAGTAGCATATTACATTGGTTTTGGCATGTTGAGAGGATAAGCGTGGAACGAGTGACAAAGCAAATATATGAAGGTAGAGTGTGTGGATCAAAAGGAAGGGATAGGCCATGTAAGACATGGCAACTCTTGTAGAAAAATGTGTGAAAAAGAGAAACCATGATAGTTTTAAGAATAAGAGAGCATGTATGACTCAGTATGGATGTTGTTGAAGCGAAGGATAGGGAAAATTGTTGGGGATTGAAGTACAGCATTGTGTTTTTTGAGTTATATGCACAGTTTCTGTCTACTCTACAAGGTTATGGTGTGATTAGATATTTATGTCTGTGTGTATGAATGTAAATGATACCAAGAATGAGAAATTAATATGACTATAAATTTATTATTCATACTTGTCTACAGCTAGATAAAATATACATAAAGTCATTCAATATGTACATTATTTTGGCAATAACATGAATTGTGATGGCCCCTGCTAATATGTAAATATATACAAGTATACATATTTATAAGACAATGCATAAACAATGTAAAAAATGTAAAGTAAGTGACAGTGAAGGGAGCCAACTCGAAAGGATGGTTAGGTTAGGCCTATATTGGAACAAACACTTCTTTCTTAATTTCTTACACTTTTCAAACTTCTACAGTTACACAATGTTTTAATTTTTGAAATCATTCCTTTTTCATATAAACACAAATAAATATATAACATGGAACTATATGTTTGAATAATTTGAAAAATAACTGAAAACTTGCAGTATTGCCGAATGCAACAGAATGAAGTCTTGAATAGAAATATCTTTGTGGTTTATGTGTCTCTTTATATGAAAAACTAAAACAATGTGCAACTGTGGAATTTTGGAGAAGTGGGAAGTGTAAAATTGCAACAAGAAATGGAGAGGTGTGTCTTTGTTTCTATCTAGACTAACCTAACTATCCTTTCACGATGGCTTCCTTCACTATCACTTACTTTCATACACATTAAAAAGAGTTTCTTTTTTTACTTTACATCCATTACAGTTCCCAACTTGTAACCTGGGTCAATTTTAGTGTTTCCACACTGTCATATTAGACATTTTCAAGCCATTAGCCAATAATTATTCATTTGGACACTTTCTCAAATAATAATAATAATAATTTTGTTATAATTAAATCACCTTAATTACCTTTCACTAATATAAAAGTATACCTTAGACTCTATAACACGCATAATTATATAATTTGAAATGATGCAAATTGTATAAAAACATAAGGCCATTTGTGCTGAAAATGTAATGCAGTTATGGCCTGTTTTGAAAAAAAAACATATTTGTAGACAAAATAGCCAACAATACTAATGTTATGCAAAGCTTCGAAAAGTCGAAGGTCAAATCTCCTTCGACTTCGTCTTTGACACCTACAATAACCTTCACATATTCAAAAAAATTTGAGGGAAGGATAAATCTTCGATAAATTACCAAACAATTCAATTTTATCTTGCTAAATAGTACATATTTCAAGATTTGATAATTTTAACACCTACTAGTAATTTAACTACTATAACGTAAGCATGGATAAAAATTGGGTAAGTAAATGTTAATATATTAGATTCACTATTGCCAACATAATTTTGTAAGAAATAAAAATACCTGTAAAGAAATAACACCAAGGTCACTGGTATGAAGCAGAGAAAGCGCTTTAGTTGTGCTATCATCCCAGCTTGTATCTAATGTTAAGTCCTTAATATATTTCTTTGGGATTATCTGCAACAAATTTACAAGTGCATTTTGACACATGTTTTTCATAGCTTCTTCCCATTTTCTTATTTATTCGAAATGGCTGATACGGGAAGTGGGAAACGAAAACCGAATTTAATTTATATATATTATCAGAGAAATGCGGATAAAAAGACATGCATATGTAAAGTTTGCAAACTAGTTGTTGATCTAAAAATTAACAGTAGTGTTGAGTGACAACAAATATCCTAGGTAGCTTCGACTTCGACTTTTCTTCGCAAGTTTCAAGCTTTGCTTTGACTTCACATCTAAAATGTGGCTTTCACACACCCCTTAGTAATACATGCAGTAATGGTCATGGAGGCCAAGGCCTCAGGCTCACAAGAGACTGAATTGTAGGGATTGAAAAGTCTAGATTAAAACATGGGCCGGGTGCATATGTGATTTTCCCATTCCTCAATGAAAATATATGTGCATTTTCCCCAACATTTCTCTGCAAGAACTAAATTAATACTTTCTTTTTAAAAGATCATTAAAAATATTGCTGTGACTCAGTAAAAATATATTTTCAAATAAGTAATTCTCATTTTTGTAATACTAATAAATAGATAATTCATAAATTATATCTGACAAGCAAAGATCTTCATTTTATAATTTTATTTTCCAACACCATATATTCGGAGATTATATTATTG
The DNA here is from genome assembly GCA_902151425.1 of Timema shepardi. Classification (NCBI taxonomy): domain Eukaryota; kingdom Metazoa; phylum Arthropoda; class Insecta; order Phasmatodea; family Timematidae; genus Timema; species Timema shepardi. The sequence continues at coordinate 59,792 of CABFVX010002467.1, forward strand.
TTTTTATAACCTGTTTGATGTTTTTATTAACTGTGTCTAATGTTCTAGTTCTGGATTTTTTTAAAGTTTACATTTATTATTTTTTTCTTATAACGCTGTGACCCAATAAATCACAATTTCTCTTTTCAAGTATTATTTTAAATCTCGCTCCTTACTTATCAATTTGTAGAATGATTTTTCAGAAGTTACTTATAATATAGTTAAATGTTTTCATCAATGACTGCAAAAAAAAATGTTTTTTTGTAAACTTCCATTCATAAGAAAATCAAGCTCTTATTCATTCAGTTAAATGGTAAATTAAATGTCTAGAACTTGGTTGATAGGTTTTACCACATGATGACTATACCACAAATAAGCAGGATAATAGTTTTCTTTTTTAAGTTAAAATTTAAATACTCTTAAAATTATTTCTTTAAGAAAAACCTCTTTTCACTTTATGAGGTAATTGTATTATATTTGGAAGAAGGTGTAGGAAAGGTGGATATAAACGTATAAAAGGGACGGACACAATATGGCTTTTACAATTAAAGGAAGAACACAGTTCACACATGCCAGCAATGTAAAGTGTGAACTATGTTCTTTTTATTGTAAAAGCCATAGTGTGTTCGTCCCTTTTATATGTTTTTATCCCTTTTTTTTATACCTTCTTCCAAATATAATACAATTCTAAGTATTATAAATACCAAGCACTCACTTTTTTTGATTTATTGCATTATTTAACACCGTGTCTTACTACTTGTTCAGGCTATACACTCATGTACTAATTACGCTAATTGTTTTATTTAGAGGAAGTGTACCAACATTTGTGTGGAGGGAGAGTGGAAAACAACCCTCAGTACACCTGACGAGATTCAAACCGACATGTTAGTCTACTGTGAGAATTGCGCCTTAGACCAGGCGACCAACAAAGCTGGTTTGTTAAACTTACATAACAGTTAGTCTAGTAATGACTTTGAGAACTTTGTCAATGTGGATATTGTGCTGACTTACAAACCTGTGCCTAAATTACTCAAGAGGTGACATTTAGTGAAGTACTGGTACATAATGTGTTGCTATTTTTGTACATCCATTAAGTTTCCAGCTTGTGGTCTGAGTCAGTTTTTTATTCAAGTCATATGTTTTCCACTATCGGCTGACTAGGCCTGTCATAGCTTCATATGTCTTGTAATCTAACAGATATAACATCCAGCCCCTGGCTGTTAATTTATCAATGTGAAAGTGTAAGCCCACATTTCACCGACGATACATTTTTCGGCCATGCGGGAATCAAACCCTAGACCCTTAGCTTAGTGGATAGACATAGTACTAACCGAGTGAAGGTGTCAGATTTACAATGGAGAACAGCTGGTATTTTATAAACAGGTTGGAGTGTATTCGCTTATTGCATTTCTCTTATTTTTTTTCTATTCTTAAAAAATCCTGTTTATTTCAATAACCTACTTCAAGCTAACTGTTTTTGCATATGCGTGGAAAATAATGGTAGACATGTCATTTACAAAATCAAAATAAATTCCTTTATATAGCTGCAAAAACAGTCTAGTTTATCATATTTAAATAAATATAATGCATTTCTCATGCCATATTACACATTTTTTGCCTACTAAAACGATTTTTTTTAAATTCAAGTGGATTTAACGACTTTTACCAATGGGTACTCATGTATATTTGGAGGATGTAAAAAATATAAGCACCCTTTTTATAACTTTTTCAAATCAAGTTGCTACTAAAACAAATTGTTTCCAGCCTGCGGCCGGCTCATTTTAGTAAAATACCTCCATCTTCATACATTCCTTCCCTCAAATAAAACACTAAAATAAAAAGCCCATTCTACTAAATAAGAATGAAATGGATTAGCACCTAGGTATGTTCAACTAAAATAGATGAATGTTTATACCAGCAGTTTAAGCACTTTCATATCCTTAGTGTAAATGCAAACACATCTTTCCTATGAATTTGAGGCAATTTAACAGGCTGACCTATTCAATCGTGCATATGGATTAAAAACAATTTTATAATAAAAATAAGATGATCAAAAACAGTGTACATGAGAGGCAATTGTAATATCTAGAATCCCGTGATGTGAGTACAATTGTGTCAGAGTCAAATGTTCTATGGAGACAATCTGTTAGCAGAAATACTAATGTAGACTTTGGAGGAATCCTCAGGCTTGGTATTAGTGGAATTAATAAGTGAACAGGGAGAAAGCAAGGGTGTGTAAAGAGAAAGAACTTAAAAATATATATATATTCCGAATGTGTGCATGTATACACACATTCTAATTTATATGAGAAAAAAAAAACTTTAAACAAATCTAATTACTTGAACCAATATACATTAAGTACAGCATTCATTATGGACTGTACAATAGTTTATCGATACAGAGTAAGAAAGTGTATAGATTATATGGGAAATTACATTACAAAACTCGGTTATTTACAAGAAACTGGTGTTATTCCCAATATAAAACTTGAAAATATTTATCACAAAAGAGAAACTTACTAACATTAAAAAGTGATATATTTACAACAATCTTTGGAAATGAACATAAATCAGTTTATACATTATCTTACAGAGTGATGACAACACTTCACTAAAAATAGTTCACGTCATATATAAAAGTATATAAGTTTATAGTAGCTGGTATATGGTGTTACAATAACTTAAAACAGAGTAGTGTGTTGTTTTGATATATATTAGGGATGGATCCTTAGATGTTTGAGGAGTCTGAGCTCATATCCTTGAAAAAAAAATATTTTTACATTTTACAACTGGAATTTGTCTAAGAGCTCTAGTGCTGCTTAGTGGTGGTTCAGAACCAATTATTATAAAATAAACTTGACAACCAAGCCCCAGACCAGTAATTTAACACCTAACTAAATGTATCAATATTATAACGGATGAACTATAAGTAGAGACATGCAAAAGGTGAGTATTTTTAGGGCAAAAGTGGTGTTATTTTTCTCAAAAAGTGATATATTATTCTGAAGTGATATTATTTACATAAATATGTCAAATTAGTATTCATTAAAAAAAACCTAGGATGTAACCGTCTAAATTTTCCTTCATATTGTGTACCGTGTATGACTATTTATTTACATATTCGGAGGAAAATCAAATATAAATATACACAAAATATTTCACACTTAGTATTGTCAAACTCGATACCTTCCAGTTTTACAAATAGCAATATCGGAATCAATTTACGTTTATACCAAACAATAACATTGAAACATGTTTGTCACAGAAGATTAAGCAATACAAATAAAGAAGATATAATTTTGTCAAACATGAACGCCTGTAGAAAGGGCCATATTTATTAATGTACTTGCTTAGACCTAAAATGAAATCTTTTAAATAATGAAAACAAAGAACAGATCTATCGAAATTTAAGTATTGAATTGTGTAAAAGTAGAGAACATGATTTTTAATGTCAACATAAAAAAAACCACCCAAATCCATTAAAATACTTGTATATCCTGTGATCCCTTATATACCTTTAAAAATCAGTAAACGTAGGTATTATCTGTAAAAACAGAAGCCCTGATGTAGCGCTATCACCAGTGTTATAACGTTGAAAATTGTATTGGATGTTGTAGTATTTGCCCATATTACAAATAAATTGTGTTTATTTAGGAAAAAACCTTAAATTTGTGTTCTTCGCATAAAAACAGTAGAATTGGCATAAAAAATTCCCTTTATCGCAAATGCGAATTTTGCATGTCCTTAATTATAAGAAATAATAATAAAGTATGTTCAGCATAGGAAATGTTTTCTGAAAGGCCTTTTTCCCTGCCAGAAATCTATTATATAGTAGGATATTGTTAGGAAAAAAGACCTTTTAGAGAGTAATTCCTACCGTGAATAAACTATACTTAGCATTGTGTCTTACTACCTGTTTGGGTTACACGCTTATAAAAAATAATCTGCCTTGGTGGCGTGTTGAGCTAGACTGCAGAGGACGGGGAGATCGAGGTTCAAATCTCACTTGGGTGAACTGGTGGTTTCCTAAATGGTTTTCCACTCTCCTTCCACGCAAATGCGGTTTCACTTCCTCTTTATTAAACCTTCTCAATCCCTAGCCCATTAGCGTAATTAATACATAAGCGTATAAGCCAAAGAGCTAGTAAGACGCTAAATAAAATAAATATAAGAAATAATATTAACATTTATACACTATTTGTATCTTATATTATTCTATTCTATTTATATTTACTATTAAGTTAATAATTTTTGTCCTGTGGCAGCAGTGTAAATCTTAAACTGTGTCCTGCTTTTAATTTTGTAAGCAATATTGTTCCCCCCCCCCCCTTTATTTGTCTCAAACCCCCATTCCAATACCTTCTTCCACTTACAATGCTAATAAAATTAATTGCCACAGGAAGAGACAAAACACAAAGAAAGAAGAAATGAAGAGAGAAGTGTGTTTGTTCCTTTCAGGTTGGCTTCCTTCACTATCAATTACTTTATATTACTGTACAGTGTGTCTATACTGTCTTATTATACACTTCTTCCACATAGAAGTTTATCTAATGGGCCATACATGTATTATGTAATGCAATTTTAGAACTTTTTTTGACACCCCTCCCCCAATATGACACTCCATGACGCTTTGACAACCCCTCTCCCCCCAAGTTATGTAATTGCTTCCAGTTTATACTATAAAAAACACCTTTCCTCCTTTCATTTTCAAATGGGCTGGTGATTTTTTTCAGTAGACTAGTTATTTTCATGTGAGATCTAATAAGTTTAAAATATATAGGATTTTGAATAAAGGATGCAAGTTCTAGTCAAAATGTTTTATTAGTCAAGTTAATTTGATAAATTCAAACAATTTTTTTTTATCTCTGTTTGTTTTATAAATTAAAACTTCATTATGTCATGCTAGCCTAACCCCCACCTTCTCTTCCCCCTTTCAAGTGTGTTATGGACATGTAGTAAGGAAAGATAAACTAAGTTAAAGTCTGGTCTGACGTTAGCTCAGTAAGTACTAAGGGTCCCTAGTTCAATTCTTAGCATGACAGAGAATTTATCATTGATGAAAATATGCGTTTACTCTTTAACATTGATAAATTGATGGCTGGGGACTGGATGTTGTGCTCGTCCTAATCTTAAGTTAGATTATAAGGCATATGAGGCTACAAGAGGTGTAACAAGCCGACAGTGGAAAATATATGGCTAGAGTGAATAAAGCCCACTCAGAGACAAAGGAAAAATTGTTTATTTTTCTCTCATTCATATGAATTTACTTTCTTCAATTCTGATTTCGTTCACATTCATTTATTTAATTGTCATAGAAAACAAAAGTGTTCAGTTAAACCACAAGTAAGCATCATAAAAACTATATCAAAAATCAGATTCAAAGTTTCTAAAAAAAATAGTTGGTATTTGAATATTGAATTTTGTTTTAATTCTGGAAAATCCGTTAGAATTTGAGGGTTCCATCTTTACTTGATACAATTTAAAATATCATAAAACTGACACCAGCTGCTGAAAACATCTCAGTTTCCGCCATAGCACAACTCTCCAAGATACACAAAAATAGCAATTATCCAGTTGCAATAGTTCTATCAAATGAGAGCAATTAACAAATAACACCATAGTTGTGGCACAAGCAAATACAAATAAAAATGTATTTTCTGTATCCAATGGTTTTCACATTTATTCTAGTATTTTTAGGATATGCAGTAAAAAGAGAAATACTTAATTTTATGTGTGTGTGTATATATATATATATATATATATATATATATCTCGCCTATGATGAAATTTGTACACACTATTTACAAATGTGATTAAACAACACACTGGCAAGGAGTGAATATACTTCTATGGAAACACAATTTAAAAAAATCAAACTATTTAGCAATAACTCAAGTTAGAGAAAAATGAGTAAAAAGTAAAAACAAATTGACTTATATAAATGGTAAGAAATCATAAAGTTAACTCAATACGCAGGTATTTCCTAACATGTTGAGTTAATTTTTAAAAGTTTAATATAAATATTATTTAAATGGAGGTGTTATATTTGTAATTTCTTGGTTAAAATGCCAACACACTTACCTTGGTGATACTGTAGTAGAAATTGTTTAGTTAGAACATTAAAAAGAACATAAATACACTTTTAAGGACAATCTTTCACTGTCACAAGACAGCTTCATCAGGTCAAGAGAGAAGATTGATGCAGGTAAGTGTGCTGGCTTGCTATCCCTTCTAATTTTAACTAGGATTTAGGCTAATACTCGCTTCAAAAGAAACTTAAACATTTATTTAGTTCAAAAGTAGAAAAAATTTGGAAGCTACAATTCAAAAGAATGAAACAGTTTAACTTTTGAATTCCAATCACAATTCATATTTGAATAGATAAGAACATTTTTCAAAATTGCAAAAACTGTTTTTTTTTTAAATATGATAAGTACTATGATATGCTTGAACTCAAAGCTTACAATAACTTTTATATATGATTAACAATGCAAAACAATCAATGCTTATAAAAATGTTGTGCTCAGAGAGTATGAATGTTTGTCCAGTAATTTAAGATACTTACAACACACTTATGAATCCACATGATGCATTTACAAATGTTTTTACCCGTACTTTATTCCAGTGGAAATGATCCAGTATGTTTTAAGAATGCATCTTTCACAAATATTTTTAACACCATATTGTTAAGAAATATGTCTTATAATCAGTTGTAATGCAAATAATGTATACTGCCACACACAGATAACGTTTTCAATATCAAATAGAGAATAATTTAGCTTGGAAATTTAAATATTCCTTGTGATTAAAACTAATCAAAACTGCATAAGAGAAAAATATAAGAATTATAAGGAAATTAAAATACTATTATCTAAACTGGTATATTTTTATCACGGGGAAATAACTATGTGTAAAAGTAAACAAATAAACACAAGTCATTAATAAACAAAGGTTGAATCTTTCCCCTTAAATTGACAGTGGTGCAAACAATTTGTAAGGATGTGTGACAACAGTAAGAAATAATGTTACCTTTTGAAGGGGCGTGAAACAAAACTTCCATACACATACAAGTTGACCGAGTTAGTGTATATAATATCCACAACAATAAGAATGGTAGACTTATGGGCTCAACAATTTTGATATTCTTGTAAAGGCTTTTGGAATCCATTGTTTACTTTTCTTTATTTGTCTAGACTATGCTTGTGAAATGTGGAGTTAGGGTGAGGAACGTGGTAGTGTTTGTAGGAAGGGAGGAATAATGATTAATATCGATGTGTACATCCAGAACAAGTAGCGAGAGGGGAAAAAATATTAATTGAATACTTAATATATTTATTGAACTAAAGATTGACACTGGAGCTTTCTAAGCTTGTTTGAGATTGACTTGAATGAAAAAAATTGAACTTGCAGACCCCTAGTGTATACCAAACATGTATATGTTTTTAACAAAACCCACATGAGGCTTAGGCGGAATCCTCACCTGCAAATAAATATTTTTCACTATAACAAAGTAAGCAATAGTAAAAACTTTAATAATGACTTATAAAAACAATGATTTTGTGTTACAATAATAGTGCAACAGAAAAGCTAATAATATTTCTACTTTAGAATTCAAAACTGGATTTTGTGATGCGAATAAAAAAAAATTCAATAATGTTTTTAATAGCAATTTGTACAGAAAATAAGTGAAAACTTAGAAGAGAAACTTTTCCTAGTTTTCAAGTTATATTTCACAAACCAATCTCATTACACCCCTAAAACAACTTCATATTGACTTGAATATGGTATGTGGGTTTGATCAAATAAACAATGCCAAGCCTAGTGTTAAAATATTTATAAACCAGATATTGTGCATTTATTAAAAATCTTTTTGTAAATTTATAATACTTAACTTAGTTTTTCTCTGTAAGCTCTTGAGCCAATTGCAAGTTTAAAAAAATTCAACTGTGAATTCCACTTTTTAAATATATAGAGGATCTTAATGAAAGTATTCGATTTCATTATGTAATGAGTGCACTTATTTAGTAGGACTAATGATCTACTAATTAAACAAGTTTTGAAGCATAGTTATAACTAAGAAAGGTGATTTGAATGAATTAGGACTAAAGAGAGGAAAAAACATTCTATTTTTACTAAATTGAAAAATTAATAAACAAATTGCAGCAAAAAGCACCAATTTGTTTGTGCTCAAAATACGCACAGGATGGACTTTGCTTTTCAGTGTGTATTATATCAGTGTATATTTTTTGGACAGAAAATATAATAAAAATCCCAAATAATGTTCATGAAAATGAGTTGGGGTTAAGAGTTTTTAAAATTTTCACTAATGGTATAATCTCAACTGCTAAAATATACTTGACATAGTCTAAGAACATTTGTGTGAATACTGTAAACCAATTTTTATCATTTATACGTGCTTATTTGCAAATAATTTGGAGAACATATCTAACTACACTTTTAATAATCGACTAAAATCTTTAAAAATTCAATTTTATACTCCATTAAAATAATTTTTAATGATGTTTAGCTGAAAAATTAGGACACACAAACAATATCTTACTATTGAAGAAATACATTGAAACTTAATGTTTACCCTTTTCCTTTACTATATTAATTTGTTTCAAATTTGGATTTTGTCTTTTAACAAAAAAACTAACAAACAAATGAATAAAATTACTATTTTCTTTCCAATATGTTTTGAAGATCAGATAAATGCAGAACATTTAAATATCTTATTTACAATAAAAAATATATATATAACAACACTTCTGCATCCATCTGACCTAGACACAAATTATATTTGGACAATTGGTTTACAAAATTTTCCATGAAAACGCAAATATATGAACCCTCTCCAAGCCTACTCCTGGCCGAATCCTTCCGTCTCTTCGATGGCGTAGTTGAGCTTCTCTACCATCTGGTCGTAGCTCTTGTATGGAGGCAAGTCCAGACGGTTGAAACACGTATGAGACCTCGGTAACCATGTGTCCTTACCTACCTTTTCAATGCAAAACCTTTGAGGACCATTGCTTCCTGTAGGGCAACAATAAAAAAAAAATACAACACCTTGACTAAAAGTTGTGTTTTCAGTTAAATTACACCCATTATTAAGGAAAATGTCTGGCTACACGAAATTACTCGGTAATAACAAGAGGAAATCAAGGAAATTGTTAAATAAGTTTACACTGGCCAATTCTTTAACAAGGATTCATATACGAAATAAAATTATTTCAATACATTCTAAGTTCCTTAGGAGAAGCTATGCAGAAATACAAATTTGGCCGTTATACTTTTAAAATAAATGGTACGAAACTCCGAACGGACTTTCTTGTTCATTTGTTTTAAAATGGAGATTTAATCAACAATCTTAATATATGTGAAACCAAATAATACACACTAGCATCCCGAGCTATTTTCAACATTTTATTATAGATTGCACACGTTATGGTTAACGCATTGCTATTAAATTACTCATTTATAAATTTGAACCAATAAAGAAAATAAATATTGATTATTGAGTCTAAAATGACAGAGAAAGATCATTGCTGTACAAACATTTCCCCTAAGAGGTTAAAGGAAAAATAACAAACTTTTTGAGAGACTTACATTTACTTACTCTATATGGTATTAGAGAATTATTGCATTAGCACTTTAGTATCTATGTACAATTACAGATCACAAAAATGTATTAATATATTTGTCAATATCTCAGAAACTATTGGTTTTATAAAGATATATTTCAAATATTTTTTTTTATATTTCCAATAGTAATACTTTTAAATGATAAGCTATTTAGTATCTCAAATAGTTGCGGAGATATGGAAATTTCCGCTTCTGTAAGGTATCCTAAAAGTAATTTTCATGGGAAATTGAAAGTAGCCATTTTGTTTATAGTCTTAATAAATGCCTAGATACAAATTTTAATAAAAACATAAGTATTTGCATATAGCTTGAAAGCCATTGGTTTTATAAATATATAATTCAAATAAAATTATTATTAGCACCGCGTCTTACTAACCGTTCGGGTTATATGCACGTATGCTAATGTGTAGTGTTAGGGTGATTGTGAGATTAAATGGAGGACCTACAGTTTAACGTGGAATCCGAACCACGGTGGAGGCCTAGCATTCCACACATTCACAAGTTGTGATTAATACATGTCTTGTCAGAGGTGAAGAATTCAAATAAAAGATTTTTATTATTAAAATACCTTCATATTTGCAATGATAAGTAATTTCATATCTCAAAGAGTTATGGAGATATGATAAAAAAAAAATTAATTTACCCATCAGTATAGAACCATTAAAGTCATTTTGACAAAAAATTGAGAGTAGCTATTTTGTTTGTAATATTGATCAATGCTTGAAAATGAAATTTAATCAAAATCGTTAGAGCCAATTTTGATTAAATCGATTTTTTCTCTTCGAGCCCTTAAGCCCTTAATTTTAGTGTTTGATATCCAATTCCAAAAACTCCTTGAGGCAACCCTATGAAAACTCTAGATACCAAGTTTTACCTCAATCAGCAAAATGGTTTAGGCTCTACTCCGAGTTACAGACAGACAGTATTGCAAAACCTAATTTTTCAGATTGGGCGGGAGAGTCATGAAACGTTGACACCCATTAAAATCTTGAGTTTGATTTTTTATTTTACAATCACAATACTTTCTCTACATGTAAAGTAGGAGTGTACTGATGTGGATACCGAAAAATCATTATTATGCATCAGCAATTATTATGCAAATTAATCATGTTTTGTTTCTAAGTAAAATTTAAAGCAAAATTTTCTAGTTAGAAGTTTAGTGAAAGAAATTGAAAATAAAAACGCATATACACACTGCAGCTGGGTTGTGGGCTATGCAAAGATTACATAACCAGATAAGTTCATACTGTTGATAAAACTAACAATCTAGTTCTAACTTTCACCGGGTATCCAAAGATTAATAAAATAGAAAGATTATCAAAGCTTTAACGGTTAATTTTTAAATACAATCGATGACATTAATTAACGGTTAATTTTCAGATACAATATTTTTTATTAATGACATTAATTAACTGTTAGGCATATTCACTAATTATTAATAAATAATCGATAATTGGGACTAATCAGTGTAAATAATCGTAGCATGAACAACTAATTTAAACAATCGATAATCGGTATCGGTAATTAGTTTTACCAAATCGGTATGCCTCTACTGTAAAGTAGCGAAAAAGTAAGAAAGTGAATTTAGCAATTTGGTTTTTAATAATTTTCAAGAAATTAATGATTAAGGACTATTTTCAATAGTTTCATTTCAACTCATTGGTCTAAAATGTCCAAAATACATAATTTCAAATTAATGACCAATATTTTGTTTCTTTCCTTTAAAACCATACAGACGCTAAGGTGCCTCTCTCGTCTGGTCTGTCTTACTAATAGCAAGGTTAGGGCTTGAATAACGGTTGGATGTACTAAGTTATACATACACACACACACATATATATATATATAAATGTTTCCCAATCTCCCTCTCACGCATATCATATCTACCCCATTAGAGCAAATATGTGGTTAGCCTGGACAGGCTAGGACAGACAAAACAAACATAGACATTAGGTTAAGTGATAATGATCAATACTTATGACTAAAGGTGAGCAAGTACTAAAAAAATTAGAGTTCAAGTCGAGTTTTAGTAGCTGCTTGAACTCAACTTGAGGATTAGTTTACAGAGCTCGAAAAATTCGAGTACTCCGAATTTTCAATCTTCCTATCATATTATATTTGGAAGAAGGTATAGGAAAGGTGGTTGGAAACATATCAAAGGGGACAAACACAATATGACTTTTACAATGAAAAGATCCACCTTTCCTACACCTTCTTCCAAATATAATTCAATTACCTCATACAGCGAAAAGAGGTTTTCCTTATAAGGATATATTATATATTCGCATCCGATGTCCCTTTCCTATGTTTGTCCTTTATGTTTTACCTTTCACATGTTTCCATCTGTGTGTCCTATAATTATTTACAATTTTCCATTTTCTCCCTTTTTTTTTCTTCTTTTAGGAAGTCACTTTGCCCGTTTCACACTCCTCCCTGATGAGTTCTGACAGAATGAAACCTAGGTAGGAGGATTGGGCGGTGGCAGCAATGTAAAATGTGAAATGTATTCTTCTTTTCATTGTAAAAGACATATTGTGTTTGTCCCTTTTATTTGTTTTTATCCACCTTTCCTATAACTTTCTACTAATTTGTCTATTTTTGTTTTGAATGTCTACTTAATGCCATTTGCATGAAGGAGTTGATTCGGATTTGATTTCGTTTCGTTGCTTCGTTTTAATATGAACCATTGTAACCCTTTTCACATAAATAAGTACAAACAAAGGGCAGCAAATTTTAAATGGTGATGGTAGACAGATGGGCATTATTTGTACTCTCTGTGATTTCTATTATTCCTGCTTACCCCTCAATTACCGTGGAAAATCAAGAGTACTGCACTTACATGCTTACAATCATTGAATTCTTTCTTACAAAATGTTAAATTTATCGGGGCCCCCTGGTTAAGAATTGCTGCCCTATATGACCCAAAGTGTTAACAAGTTGGTGATACAGATCTTTTCAAATCATTTAAATTAAAAGATAATCTATTATGAACGTTGTGAAAACACTAAAATAGCTGTTTGGTGGAGTGGTCAGCCTGAGATGATTGAAGACACAATAGCAACTACAATGAATAGCATTTAAGTATTAATCAAATCCAAATCTTAACTTAATCGAATTGAATCGAGTATTTCAACATCAAAATATTTTGGATCAAAACTGATTTCAATATTTGATATTGAAAATGTTTCCAAGATAATTTTTATATTTAAATGTTATTGAATCTATATAGAATCATAAAATAACTTACCGGTATATGGGTCTGCCTTTTTAACAGAGTCCAATACAAAAATGGGCTCATCAAACAGTTTTTTTAAGCCCCACGTCTTACTTCCCATTTGGGTCATAAGCCTATGTACCAATTATGTTAACAGTTTTAGGGATGTAAATTACTTTTAAGAGAAAGTGTACATGCATTTGCATAGAGGGAAAATGAAAAAATATTTTGGGAAAACCACCTTAGTATACCTGACCGAAATTTGAACTTTGATCCTTCAGTCATCAGCAGTCTAGTCTCCTGTGAAAGTAGCGTCTTAGACTATATAGCCACCAAAGCAAGTATCAAACAGTGTTTAGATAGAAAATAAATTACTAATATTACAGAATGTGCTAGTTTCAATGGGTTAAGTCAAACAATGCATCTATGTTTAAGAGTTTCAAAATTTTTATTCTTTGATTTGATTTTCAAATTAGATTTGAATATTTCTAATATTAGGATTCAGATTCAAAATTCTAAAGCTTTATATGAGCTTAAACAAAATAAAAACGTTTTAAAAATAAACCTAAGAACAAAGAGAAACTTCATCATGTAATACAGGGTGGCTGCAAAACATATTTTACAAAATTCTCTGACTTTTTCAGGTTTTCTAGGCAACATTTTTCAATTTTCCTTGACTACTTTTTTCCAGTTTTAGTGGTGGATGATGACTTCTGTTTATTTATTATTGATCACACATTAAAAAAAGTTTGTATCTACTTGACATAAACAGTTTTATGAATTATTTAAAAAATTAAAATGTTATTTTATTTGTGTACATATTTTTTAATTACCTGACTTTTCCTTATTTTTAGTTAAATTCCCTGACATTTCCCTGTTTTCCCTGTCATCCAAAAATTCCCCGACTTTTCCAGGTTTTACCTGTCTGTAGCCACCATGAATATGTGTTCGGTGATTAGTTTACTTTATTTTAATAGGTCCTTCTTATTTGAATACTTCAAGTATTATGATTTAGAATCAAAATTTTGAAGTTTCGCACAAACTTAAACAAAATGAAAACTTTTAAAAAATCAACCTGAGAACAAACAGAATCTGCATCATATAATATGTCTCTAGTGAATAGTTTACTATATTTTTATTGGTTCTTGTTGGTATTTTACCGCGCTTTCAGCTAACACTACACTACTAATTTGCCAACATACCCATCAGTTCAGCAAAGCCTCCCACAGGAACTCGACAAGTGCCGGTCACAAACTGTAACAATCTAGCCCGCTTCTCACTGTCTGCAGACCTAACAAACTGAAACAATTAGAAGAAAATTAAAAATATGTTAGATTGTTGTGAAACTTGTCTATGTTTACCATGTACTTCTCTGAACTTCCTTCTGTGGCTTCATTTCTTAGTTCACTCCAAGTTCACTTGAACCTATTATTTATTGGTGAATGTAACTTGAGACATATTAAAAACCAGATATATATATATATATATATATATATATATTTGTTCTTAGTATTTATTTTGATGTAAATGTTTTAAATTGTTTAGTAACATTTGAAATTTACTTGTCCTAAAGTGAATACTAGAGGGTGGTTGATCCGAGTTGAACTGACAGAACTGAGTTAACTGACTTGGTTGGACCTTTTTGGGTTGATCCGAGCTCCCGCCCACGTGGAAGCTAGAGAGGAAGACCGCGTGACCTGCCCTCTAGCATCCCCCCATGGTGGGCTCACAGTTCAACAGCGCGGGTGTTACATAGAGTGTGGCGTCACACTCTACATACCCCCCAGGCAAAAAAAAAAAAAANAACATAATATAACAACATAACAACATGTCATGTGAGATTCATGGCACTCTAAAAATAATCATAGGAATAAATACAAATATAAAAATATATACATGAGTAAATGCAAAATCTTTAATGGACGCGAGTAGGTCTACTCTGACTAATCAATAAATACGAAAATATGAAAACACAAACTTTTAATTTGTATGGTCTTTTGCCTAAATTAGAATTAGTTATCTAATAGTAATAATATTAATGATATTAACAAACATACACATATAAGTAACAAAAGGTTATATCCATTGCTACATCTGATGTAAATAATGCAGTGGCTCTATAGTATTACCAAACGTAATTACTATTGTAGTTTTACACAGAAAAACATTTTATGTATCATTATAGATGAAAGATAAAAAAAAACAATGTAGGGTATTATTATTTATTAACCTAATGAAATCCTTCTAACAATGATTTAATAACATGGGCAAGCATAGAATTGTTAACCTAATGACATCTTTCCAACAATAATTTTATAATAGAATTATGAGGCACAAGTGGCTTAGTCACAACTGTTGTTCGTAAATATAAAAAGATGGAGGAGGCATGCAATATACAATTCAATACTTATGTTAACCATGTGTAAACCCTTAATATTAAAATACAACCTTGATTATAATATATTTAATATTGACACTTAGATACAAATGCAAGAAACTCGTTTTTTCTTGTCAGAGTACATGTCAAAGATGTCATGGCAGGAGAACGCTCATAAATAAGCTAATAACAACAACAAAACCTATTCCAACAGTGTGAAACATGAGTGTGGCGCAAAGGTAGGCCACTTATGGCATCTACTAATTGAACTATTACGTCACTCAAAAATTTGCTGATAACGGGTTCAGACCAGCGAAAATTCAATTCACCCGCAATCCCTGCAGTCTTATCACTAATCTGGTGGATTTTATAAACTACCTGTTGAACTACCTTATAAGTAGAGACTGGATTTTGCCTATTTGCCTTTTTTTTTCCTTTATCGTAAAACATAGGCAGTTGAGATATATAGGTGTTTCATGTTATTACAAGTACAATATGTTAATTTAATAGTGCCTAGAATTGCCTATTTTGTTGGTTTTTGCCTATTTTATGTATAAGAGCCTTAATTGCACCTATTTTATGAATTATGAATAAGAAACTTTATTGTGCCTATTTCGGCCTTTTTTCTTTGATATACATTTTTTTTTTGCTGAAAAGAGTCTAGTTTATAGACATGAAAGTTTTGGTTTGAAAGGGGTCAGTGGGAGGGGGAGGGGAACATGTGACTTGGCCTGACCTTGACAGACTATGTTTAGAGCATCACGCCCAATAATAAGGGGTATTAGGATGGGAGTGAGTAGAGGGATGGGAGAGGGTGGTGTAACGTGGTCCAACAGCCTTAGCCTGACTGACGTGGAGATTAGAACAGTTTACCACTCGGTTTAACCATCATTATTTCAGTACGTGATTGTGTCTTTTAGAGTCAACTTCTGTCTTAGTAGGTTTGTTTACTGATTTTTGGTAACACTTCTTGTGTTAACTGTGGTGTAAATGCCCAAGGGGAAAAAAAGCAAAAGCGCTTTATTTAAGCAATGGATAGGTGGTGATAATTTCACGACAGATGGAAAAATCATCTTCTGCCAATCGTGTACCAAAGAGGTAAGTTTAATATCCATATCGTTAAATTTAATAATAGGACTCATAATAGGTTTGCAATATTCGATAAATAACTATCATTCCATTTATTATTTGCTTTAAAATAAACAACATTGGCTATCCATAGGTTTTTTTTAAATACAAGTAAAATACTTTTAAACTCTTCCATGGATTTAAGATTTATTCTTTCTGATATATATTTTAACGGCTTTAGGGATATTTCAGAATAGTTAGATGTAATAAATTACGGTTGGTAAAATTACAGATTATGTAAATTTTTTCACGTATTTTAGGTAAAATGTGACAAGAAATATTATTTAGACCAACACAAACAAACAGCGATGCACTGCAAAAGTTTAAAAGAAAAAACTGGCAGGCAAATGTTTTCGCAAGTTGTATTTCCTGACAATTGTGAACAATTTTACTCTGAATTGTGCGCTGAAATGGTAGCCGCGAATATACCATGGACAAAGCTAAACAATCCTATTTTAAAAGGCTTCCTCACAAAATATACCAACAAGCAGATCCCCGATGAATCCACATTGAGGAAGAATTACTTACATCCCCAATACTTATGTAAGTTTTTTGTTTGTTAATCTATTTATTTATTTTTTACATTTTAATTTAAGATATTTTAAATTAATTGGAGCTGTGCACTTTCGTTTACTTAAATAATTATTTGTTTTGAATATTAAGTGAATTTTTACTCCTTTCCAGACCACTGAGAAGATAAAAGAAAATATTGGCGATTCCTACTTTTGGACAAGTGTCGATGAGACAACTGACTGTTGCGGCAGATACATCGCAAATATCGTGATCAGTAAACTTAACTCCACAGGACCCAGTTCTCCTCACTTGATTGCCTCAAGAGTTCTTGAAGTTGCTAATAGCTCGACAATTGCCAGAGTTGTTCGCGATTCTCTGCGTAAGTTGGATTTATTTAAGTTTTTACATTCGGAACTTTATTCTATGTAATTCTTTGAGACTAAATATTTATTTTATTGTTCTGTTACAGGAGTGCTTTGGCCATCAGAAAACAATGACGAGAAGTTTATGGTGCTGCTAACAGATAGCGCAGCGTATATGCTAAAAGCTGGGGCAAGTTTGAAGGTGTTCTACCCAAAACTAATTCACGTTACATGCCTAGCACACGCAGTTCACAGAGTCGCAGAACACATTCGTGCACAGTTCCCGAATATAAATGCTGTAATTTCATCTGTCGAAAAAGTATTTCTGAAAGCTCCTTCACGCATAGCAACATTTAGGGAAAAATTGCCAAAAACACTTCTTCCACCACAACCAGTTCTAACTCGTTGGGGTACCTGGTTACAAGCGGCAGTGTACTATGTTGACCACATGGACCCAATTCAAAGGGTACGTGTATATTTTTAAGAAAACAATTTTTCTATCTATTCTGGAGCTAGATACTTAAATAATTTTTCCAATAATTCTATTATAGCTTGTTAATTTTGTTCAGAATTTAAATAATGAATTGATTCTCAATATTTTAAGGTAATTCAAACATTTGATGAAGAGGATGCTGTGTCAATAAGAGAGGCAAAGGTTGCTCCATCTTCTAGCACTGTTGTGTCTGATTTGGCCTATGTAAAGAGCTATTTCGGCAACCTTCCTGGAGTTATCGTGTCACTGGAAGCCAGGGATCTGCCTTTAATAGAATCAGTGAAGATAATGCATACAATACAAGAAGGCGTGACCGGTTGCCTCGTCAGTCGCAACAAAACTTGAACAAGTACAACAACGAAATCTCGGGTGGAGAACAATGGTAGCAGTATCAGACATCTCAGGAGGGCAAAAAACGCCATTGCAGGAGATAAGTTTAAACTCTTCAGAATTGTCAAATTAAAAATTTTGTCCCTTGACATCGTGTGAAGTTGAGAGAAGCTTTTCAAACTATAAAAATATTCTATCAGACCACAGAACAAATTTCACTTGTGAAAATCTAGAATAGTATATAGTGATTCAGAGCAATGTGAGTTGCTTGTAGATTACATGTAGTAAGTAGCTTGTAATAAAATAAATTTTATATTGATTATTGTGTGCCTATTTTTTAAAGTGCCTATATCCTATATTTTTAGTGCCTATTTGCCTGCTTATTTTAAACATTTTTGGTGCCTATGAATCCAGTCCCTACTTAGAAGGAATTGCATGTCTGTCTTTGTTGTAGTGTTAACCAACGCGAGCTTGTGCCCATTTTAACTGTCTGAGAGCATTAGTCCACATGTGGAGGGAGCTTCCTTCTTCCCTTCCTTTTTGCACTATTGGTAAAGACCATTTAAGATTCAGGGATGTTAAAAGTTCATGGCCCAATAACAGTTCTGCTGACGTATATATTTGTGACTACTATTTTCGGCATTATTGAAAGCAATTTGTAGCCAGTGTAAATTAGAATCCCACTCTCTATTATGCAGATGATGATAGGCTATGAGTGCGGATTTTAAATTCTTATGAGATCTCTCACATAAATTTGGCTGAGGATAATAGGGCACTGTAGTATAATGTTTTATACCGAGCTGAAAACATATGTTTTTGAAGAAGTGGGAAAGTAAATTGAGAACCATTGGCAGAAACTATGAAACAAGGTAGACCAAAGTTTTTGAAATTGTTATTTTGTAAGGCACGTACAGTATGTTCAACTGTTGATTTACTTAGGAGTAAGAACCACCGTCTACAGCCGTATGAATGTATTTATTGCCGTTTTTTGATGTGGACAATGGGCCAATAAACTCTATGAACAAACGTTGCATCAGAAATTCTGATACTGTTGATGACAAGTATCCATATTTATAATTTTGACCGGGTTTAGATCATATACAAATATCACATGACCAAACTTTGGCACGTATGTCTCTGTCCGAAAAACTGTTTACGTATAAACCCAATAGTTTTGGCCACCTCTGGGTGTGCTCCAACTGGCGAAATGTGGTAATACTGAAATAAAACATTATGAAAAGATTATGTAGCGTATATTTTCTAATGTGATTTTGTCGATCTTTTGTAATATGAAATGTTATTCAAAATTTTATAATCGGTAATATTCTCTTTATTTGATATTATTTTAACTATCCTATTTAGTTCTTGGTCCTTTTGTTGTGCAGATCGTATGGATGTATAAATTTCCAGTATTTGCATTAAGAATCCAATATTTGACCCATTGTTGTTGCCACTTTCTAATGTTTCTTCTTCGAACATACTAAATAGCGCATCGGCTATAGGATTGTCCTTCCTTTTTATATTCACAATGTTGAATATGAGGTCTTAAAGTTGAGTAACCCAATGTGCTATCTTATCTATTTGTCATGGATGTTGAAGTAGTCAGCTACAGCAGAGTTATCGAGGTGTAGTTCAAACAGTTGCAATTCCAAATATTGTCTGAATTTGTTTATGGCATATATTATGGCGACGGTTTCAAGTTCATAGGTGGAATAATTTAACTCGTGGGTGTGTAGAGTAAGACTAGTGTACGCTACTGGTAGTATATGTCCTATTCTTTGAGCTAGCATAACTCCAAGACCTGAAGAGGAAGCGTCAGTTTGAGGGATAAAGGGTTTACCAAAATCTGCCATTCGTAGAATGGGCATCATAGTAAGAGCCTTTTTTAGTTGAGTGAAAGCTTGGTCAGCCGCTCCAATTAGAAACAGCCTTTTGTTTTCGTAATTTATAAAAAGGTTCTGCCACAGAGGCAATAAATCTACCAAAAAGGGACATCATACCCAAAAATCTTGATAATTTCTTTTGGGTATAGGGTGTTTTGAATTCCACCATAGGGTAGATTTTTTCTGTGTTTATGGATATATCCTTGTATGAAATTTTATGTCCAAGGTATTCTATTTGCGTTACGCCAACTTAGATTTTCTGGCGGTTTATGGTAAATCTCGTCTTGCATAATCTCGTAAATACTTATTTTAAATGAACCTTATGTTCACTAATGTTGGAGTAGACCACTAAATCGTATGGATAATTATAAACGAATTTATATTGAATATCTCCAAAGATTATGTTCACAAGCCTGGTTAAAACTCTTGACCCAATTGATAAACAAAATGGGAGTTAATTATATTCAAACAATCCTGTTTGCGTGACAAATGCCGTATATTGCTTGCATTCTTCTTTTAAAGGAACTTGGTGAAATGACTGATTTAAATCCAACAATGTGAATATTCTAGCTTTACCTAAATATTGGAATGCCATTTCTTGCATATGTAAGGGAGCAGCTTCAAAATGTATAGTCTTATTTAATTTTTTTGATAATCCACAACTAAACAGGGTGATTTTCCTTGTTTGGTAACTAAAGAAGGCAGATGAAGCAAATGGGCTATTAGAAGGTCTGATTATGTCTTTATTTAGAAGTTCAGTCATGTGATTGCATAGCACATTTAACTTGGGAGGGGAAAAATAATATGGGCGTGACCAGACAGGGGTTTTGTCCAACATGACAATCTAATATGTCATCCCGTTTGTCTTACCAATTTTATTCGTGATTACGTCATCAAACTCACTTAATAGCTTTTGTAACAATTCATTACTCTCAGTATCTTTGTTGATCATATTAATAGATTTTAGCTTGGACAATTCTTTCAGTTTTACTGTAACAACTCCTTTTTTATTATGTGGGAACATAACCTGTTTGTTACTCATGGATATTATCATTTTAGAATTTTCTAAAAATTCTTTAGCTAAAAGCAAGTTTATCATTAGTTTAGGTGCCACAAGAAACCATATTGGCCAAGACAGGTTGCTAATCTTAATAAACACTTTGATCCTTTTATTAACCTCAAATATGCTATGATCCGCTGTGATACATTCTATATTGCAATTTTGTTCCTTTTTTATACATTTGTTATTGCGTAACTCTTCATACAACTGTGTAGAACATACGTTATTGATAGAGCCAGTATCTACTAATGAGTATACTTTATATTTTTCTATATAAGCTTCTAAATGTGCTAAGTATTTTTGAAAACTTAGCTAAGCGCGGACCTAGATGTTTTTCCGCACACAGATAGTTTTTTTTGTTATGTTCGGGGCCCTTACTTCTAATAGGGCAGGTAGATACTAAATGTTCCGGCGAATTATAAGAGTAACACCTTTTAGTTTTAGACCTAGATTGGTCAATATAATTGTTATTGTTAGGTCTCACTGTACTGTTTAGAATGTATTGTCTAGTACTGTACTTTTGGTAGTTGTCAGTATATCGTGGAAGAGGGGTGGGGAGGTATAATTTTTATTGGAATCGGCTCATATGGATTGTTGTAAGGGAACAACACTAGTGGGTATGGAATTTAATTTTTCATATGATTTTATTTCAGTGATAGCATTTTCGAAATGGGACGCTAACCTTTGTAGCTCCCACAAGGTATTAATCTTATTAAGAGATATTTATTTGTATTTGATACTGGGTTTGATATTAGCGTAAATTTTCTGTAACTGCTCTTTATCTGAATATATCCTCTGTGTCTTCTAAGTAATGTTTGAATCTTGATAAAGTAATTAGTGTATGACTTTGGGGGTTTGTTTTGACATCCTAATTTCATGTTCTAGGCTTTCACATAATCAAAACAAAAGAAAGTTTTTTTAAAGCAATCTAAAAAAGTATTCCAAGAATTCCAAAGATTAGAAGTGTTTCTAACCCATTGCCTTTTATCGTCTTCAAAAAGTTCAGGAAGGACTCTTAAAAGTTCTAGATCCTCTAATCTGTACAATTCCTTTAATTCTATTAATTGTTTTAAAAAGATTACAAGATCCGAATTGTTCCCTAATTTTAAGTTCCATTTCTGGACTATTATGAGAATGGCAACGTCTCTCTCCCTAGAACTAGGAATAGTATTTACTATCTTTATTTTGGGTGGAGGTTCTATTTGATTTTCAGGATTTATACTTAGATTTTTGAGCAACATAACAGTTTGTTCCTTTTCAGCTGTTTTAGGTCTATCCTTTTTTTTTATTCTAATCTCCTGGTGTATTAAAATATTTATTTTAAGAGAAAGGGCCTTTAGTTGTTCTATTTTAAGTTTAACCTCCTCTTTGTCACAACTCAAACGTAGTATCCTATCTTCAATATGTTTAGCTTTAGTAACAAATTTCTTTGTTTGAGAATAACTGGGGGATTTAGTTTCCTTAACCTGGGTTAGCAAATTATTTAACTTTTGTTTTATAATGGGAACCTTGATGGAATCTTTAGGTATTAACTCAACGACTACTCGTGACTTTCCTTCGTCCTGTTCCTGATCTATTATTTCTCGAAATTGTGACAGAATTTTATTTGTGGTTGACCCTGGATTAACATCTCTAATACGCAATTAATTCGTATTGGAGTTTGTTGAATTAAAGTCTGTAAAGAATGTTCTATTTGTTGTTTTGCACTAGTACACCCTGACCCATTTGACATGTAAGTTACTCTTCTATTTGGTTTTATATTACCACTTGAAAATTTATAAATAAATAGACACATAAGTAGAACCATACTATTAACCCTTTAGACAATATAGATATTATATATGTACCGTAGTATGTTTATTGCTATTTACGTATAAGTTTAAACAAGAACATAGTAGGGGTGTGCGAAGCCAGTTTTTTCAGTTCGAAGCGAAGTCGAAGCAAATATTCAAGAATATTCTCGAAGTCGAATCGAAGTTCAAATAAAATTTAAACAACTAATAATAGCTCTTAAATTATTTTTCTAAAAAAAACTGGATGTTTTTAGCCTTAATATATTTATATTTATTTCAAATGCTATTAAATTGATATATTTTATCTAACTTTAATGAAAACCTTACAATTTAGCCTAATTATGTAATAATACAAAATAAGACATTAACCTTTTTAGAAAAAAATATGTAGGCCTACTAAAAAGACATTTACTTGGGCACGTAAATAGACAATTATATTTTATAAAAAATATAGATATATACTATATTAGGCTAAGTTATATGCTAAGAAAATATTTACACAGTCCTGTGACATTGTGCAATAATATTATCCTACATTTGATTTGCAATTAAACTTTAAAAAATATTCACTTCAGGGCAGATTATGTTATAACTTATTTTAAAAAACGTGTATTAAGAATTAAGAAAAATTATATCAACATCAAACAGTTTTTATAAGTTAAAATAAAAACAAACATTGTAAGAAATTATCTACACAGGCAGTTAGAAGTGTTACTTTCTCTTCAAGTTATTTTGAAAGAATGTTAATTCCTCGACATGAATAGGAGTTAACGTTTCACACCTGGCAGTTACAATGTTTCCTGAACTAGAAAATACCCTTTCACTGCACACACTTGTAGCAGGGCTACCTTGGAGACATTAGGGTATTTTCAAGAACCCTCTTCCCTCCACCAGATATAGGCACCCGTGGTTCATTTAGGTAATCCTTCACTTCACTGTTGTTGTCTATTGCCGGTTGGGTGGTATTTGGTATGGAATCAAAACTTGACCATAGTCCAGAACTAGAAGAGGAGCATGAGGGGTGTTCATCTTTTACGTTAGGCTCTAAAGATGACTTGTCACTCAACTTCTTAACTTCAATTGCTAGCGTGTTTACTGCCACCATATCATCGATCAAGACACCTCTAAATCTTGGGTCGCATAGCATGGATGGGCAGAAAATAGGATCTGAATCGTAGAAACTGAAGCGAGATTTCAAAGCCTTATCTAAACTTCTTGCGAACATTACACCATCCTTCTTGCTAGTGATAAAAACATTTAAGAGATTTGAGGCAAGGAAGGATGGGTATAACCATTGAAGAGGTGGGATAACTGTCTCCACTGATTTCCTTGGTGGCGTCAGCTAGTGGCCCAAGAACCTCTACAATGCCTGCTGCTTGCTTCCATTCAACTTCAGTTAGGATCTCGATGTTATTTTCTGAATTGGCAAGTTCAGCTCCAACAGCTTTTCTAACAGCATGTAATCGAGAAAGCATGTTATACTCGCTGGACCACCGTGTGTCCACAAACTGAATTAACTCGAGTACTGGCAGTACCATCTCTTCCATTACCGTATGTAATCTTTTTCTTGTGGATGGACTACGACTGTAATGTTCCACAATTGCTTTTGCCTTTGTCAAAAGTGTACAAACACCATAACATTCTGCTTTGGCATCATGGATAGCTAATTATTACTGTTCAATCTAACACATTAAAATAAAATGTAGATAAACTGCAACACATGCTCTAAATAAGCTATCAAAGTTATTTTTATTCCAGTTTTAAATTTTTTAAAAAAGGTAAATCTTTTGGTATTACAGAAAAATATGCATTCTTTTAAAAAGAAAAACGTTTCTAATAGCAATAAGTCACCTGTTGGCGTTTTGTATTTTTTCAGGCATATTTTACACTGGGCAGTTTTCTTATCAGAAGCTCTCGTGAAAAATACCCATATTTCACTTTTATTTTTCTGTTTCGGACATTTTCGTAGGCTTAACCAAAACTATTGATAAATTAATAATAAACAGTCTAATGTTGCCAACATGAGGTCATCAAATTTTCCATCAAGTTTTTAGGTTAACATAAATAAATCATTTAATCGTTTAGTTAAAAAAGAAGTATAATTTAAAATTGAAACAAAATTTAATCAGTAAAGGGTAAATATGTTTGCTTATATTCTGTCTCAAAATTAATTTTTTCGACTTTCAATCAAGTTTTTAATTTATCTCTTGGCGCATGCGTCGTAACATTTTCTGTTGAGTTGAGCAAATACACGTGAAGTTCATTTCATTTCAGAATATTGAAAAAGATTCACTTGAAAAAAATTATGCAAAATTCAAAGCAAAAATATGATTTTAAATTGTATATTGATTTTTTTTTAATATTATTTTTATCACGTGAATTTAGGTCATGTGGCGGTGAAGATAGCTGAACGTATTTAATTTGTGAATCGATCAGGCCGTGTGGCATCGAATATAATCGATTATTGAAATTGTGTAACTATCGATAGTTATTCAATATTTCATCAAAACGAACTATTTTAAATTTACAAGTTATTTATTGAGAGAGAATAAGAAAAAGATACTTACAGGAACATTTTTTTTAAACAAAAATAGTGTGATCACCATTTATTAAAAGTGGTCACTAATCTCAGTAGAAATATTGTGGAATAATAATAATTATGTCAGTCACAATCAACTAGTCGTTTTATAACCATGGCCTTTTGTGTCAATACATAGATATTAAAAAATATCGAACTAATCGATATTTAACCTATAAATCGATAAGGCCCATCTTTCGTAAAGTAAACAAATGAAAATAATTTGTATTAGAAGCTTGCGCCTCATACATATTAGTAAGTATTCCATAATTCAACGTTTTATTTGTTTTAAATTGTGAATTTTCTGTGGTAAACATGAATATAATCTACTAGAATAACAGCTCAGAATGGTTAAAATTGAAAATACTTGTATATTTTTTGCCGAAGCTTCGAATTTTTCGAAGTAAATTTTGTTTGTCGAAGTCGAAGCCGAAGTTAATTAATATTTGCTTCGACTTCGAGATTCTCGAAGCTTCGCACACCCCTAGAACATAGTAATGCCAGGAAAATTGACTGGCAAATTACTCGCGTCCTTATACATTAATTAAATTACCACATCACTTTAAAATGTCATAGCATACTAAAAATAGTACACTTTCCAACTTAGTTGTAGAACTGTAGTGGGGGCATCTTGAAGAACTGTGGTGACAGTCTCTGTAGAGCTCCATGGTGACTTCTAATTTATGTTTGTAGTAGAGGTAAATGATGGCTTTTTTGAAGTTGTTGGAGAGGAATCCCCACGTATGGTGAAGAGTTGTGGACATTGAGAGGACTTCTTGTAGAGACGGACAGTTGGTTCAACTCTTTGTTGCAGCGTTGAATATCCAAATTTGTTTGTTTAGGATGTTGCCCCATTTGATGAAGGCGTTTGTTTAGGATGTTGCCCCATTTGATGAAGGCGTTTGTTTCTGGTGCCATGGGACTCTTTGTTAGCTCTGCTACCATGAAACTTCCTTTAAGAAACTTCTCTTTAAGTCCTAACTTCTCATTAACTTCCACTAAACCTCCTTCTTAACTTCCACTGTGGCTTCATTTCTTAGTTCACTTGAACTTATTATTTAATGGTGAATGTAACTTGAGACATATTAAAAACAAAAAATATATACTTTTTTGTTCATAGTATTTACTTTAAAGTATATGTTTTAAATTAATTAATAACATTTGAAAACTGACTTGTCCAAAAGTGAATTACAGTACATCGTGAATCAGAGCATTGTTTAAAGCTCAGTCGTGCAGAAGTGAATACTAGTGGATCGTTGATCCGAGCTGAAATGACTGAACTGAGTTAACTGAGTTGGTTGGACTTTTTTGGGTTGAACTGTGGTCCCGCCCGCGTGGAAGTTAGAGAGGAAGACCGCGTGACCTGCCCTCTAGCATCCCCCCAAGGTGGGCTCACAGTTCAACAGCGCGGGTGATACGTAGAGTGTGACGTCACTCTCTAAAGTTGACTTATATGAAAGAAAGATTGAACACAAATGCAAATTTAAAAAACAACAACATGGATTAGTATTTTGACCAGATCAAAATCAGCTGTATTAACATTCTAGCAACATATTTTTAAC
The DNA here is from genome assembly GCA_902151425.1 of Timema shepardi. Classification (NCBI taxonomy): domain Eukaryota; kingdom Metazoa; phylum Arthropoda; class Insecta; order Phasmatodea; family Timematidae; genus Timema; species Timema shepardi. The sequence goes on from CABFVX010002467.1 coordinate 86,706, forward strand.
AAACATTTACTTTAAAAAATAATTTATGACTACATCGTTCTGACCGAACAAATTAATAGAATCGTTACAACTTAATGAGCTTGGCCCCTCTTTTTAAAATTCATTACTTTCAACAGTTCGGGTGGATTTTCTATAAAATCTTCTCAAATATGTATGTTAATTATTCCTGGAAATATGCAATGTATGTAAAGCTAACTTTCCTGCCTGAAAACACTGTTGTGATACTCCACTACCCAATTTTAATTTTATACAATCAGATAAATTCTAAAATAGCACTAGGATTAGTATGAAAATGTAAAACTTTTTTTTAAGGTGACAAAGGAAAAGAACCTACAAACTTTGTTTAGAAGATCAGCAAATGAGCTATTATAGTTCATCTCTTGCTCCGGGTTATAAAAAAAACCATTTAATGCTTTTCGTATCTTATTAGACAATGGAAAAAAAATAATTCAGAGGCCAAAATTCTTTTCGCTCTGAACTTGTCTGGCCAAAAAATATATTAAAAAATTGTAGATACTTATCTAGAAGATCATATGCGACCATTAAAAATTAACCAAACAAACTAAATAAAGCTGGCAATAAGAATGTATTGCCAGTGTTGACAACACCAATAAAAACACTCCTAGACTGTATGTTTACAAATTAACAAGCACAATCTTAGATACAAAACATATGAGGGAGAAAAAAACTTGAAACAGAGATGTGTATTTGAAATGAAGTATATAGGAAAAAGACAACAGGGGAGGCTGAGAAAGAGATGGTAGGCGCAGATAACAGAAAGTGTTCAAGTGAGAGAAGAATGGAAGAAATTAAAGGAGGAAGAGTGGTGGAAGGATAAAGGAAGATGGAGACATTTTACCAAACTGACCGAGCCACAGGCTGGAAACAGTTGTTGATGATGATGATGATGATGTTTTGGAAATTAATTGAATAAAAGCCAGGGTGTGTGTTGTTAATATTAATAATGGTGAAACTTCAAATGCATACCTGCCAAAACCAAATGACTTGTTTACTATTGCGAGTGTAATGCCGATAGATGGCATTGCGTTGCCAATCTTCAACGTCTATCTCCTGCATGCCACAGAGCATCAATTCCAACTCACGCTCATCAAAGTACTTGAGCCACTCTAAAGGAACTACTTCATTAAAACCCTCAAGGAAGTTTTTGGTCTGCTCTTCAATTCCTCGGGTCATCCGCCATTCTGTCATCAGTCTATCAACAACACACAAAATTAACAACTGCAAATAGTTAATGTACCCAATTATATTAAGGTAACTTTTGCTTAACATGAATGTCACATTCAATGGGCATGTGGTGTAATACAAAGATTCTTAACCGGGGCGCGCAAAAGGTTTTTTTTTTTGGGGG